>CAUYRH010132448.1:0-73063 GCA_963574655.1 Perodicticus potto
TTAAAAATGAAGGTTATATACTATATGTTACAAGTCCCAACTAGGCAGTGTCAAAATTGACATCTATTTCTTTGCTTGCTTTGTGATCATACCCCTTGGAGGTGTTACAGGTCTCGTGGCATTCGGCTTCTTTTTTTCTGCTGGCTTTAAAATCTGAAAAGAACACATTAATGTTTCATCCACACTCATCATGGCACCTGCATTGTCAAACTCTCCACAATAATTGTGTGCAGAAAACAGTGACCAACTGTCTCTTTGTAAAAAATTCATATCCATCTTCAACCACCTGAGGGGCTCTACAAATAAGATCCAAATCATGCTTATGGAGAAATTTTGCAACCGCTTCTGCACCAAGTGAAGGACACTCCTCTGTCATTTTCACCCCAGCCTAAGACATCTTTATCGGGGTCAGACCACAAAAGATCACAAAGAAGACCTTGATCTGGTACATCGGTTGGTCGCATAATTTGCCGAATCTGCTCCATAAATTGAAGATCTGGTGATAAACCTCCATGACAGCAGAATATTTTCTCATCCACGACGGCTACTGTCGGTAAACAGTTAAAGCAGTCTATGAAAGTTTTCCATAGTTTAAAGTTGTATCTTCTTTGACATTCATCACAAAATCCATAAATTCTATTGATGCTGGCACATTCATGGTTCCCTCTGAGAAGAAAAAAATTCTCGGGATATTTGATTTTGTAGGCCAGTAAGAGGCAGATAGTCTCCAATGACTGCTTCCCCCTGTCCACGTAGTCCCCAAGCAACAGGTAGTTGCTTTCTGGCGGGAAACCACCATACTCAAAAAGTCGAAGCAAGTCATAATATTGTCCATGAATATCACCACATATTTTGAGTGGTGCTTCAAGTTCTAATAGGATAGGCTGACTGAGCAAGATTTCAAGAGACTTTAAGGATAGTCCTCTGATTTCATTCTCCTGTAGCTGGACATTCTTACCAGGTTTGACTCTCTCTTCCAGCAGCCGTTGGATGGTGCTGTGGATGTTGAGTTGATCTCTGTCTGCCATCACCTTCCCACTGCCGACCCTCCCGCAGTGGCACCGCCGCCGGCGTGTGCCTGGGACTCAGGCCTCCTTTCCCACGTCACGAGCAGAGGTGGTGGTGGTGGCAGGGGCAGCAGCCGCGGCGGGTCCCCCCCAGCTGCCCCACTCCCTGCTTCCTCTCCCCACTGGAACCACGAGAGGAACAAAATGTTAATTTTTAATTTTGAGATAATTATTAACTACACGTGTAGTTGTAAGCTATAATGCAGATTGATCCTGTGTAACCTTTTGTAAAACCACAATACAATATCACAACCAAAATAGCCAAGATACAAAACATTTCCATCACCCCAAGGATTCTACATGTTGCCCTTTAATAGCCGTACCCCCTTCCATCCAGTCCCTGTCCCTTGCTTAAGTGACCACTAATCTGATCTTCATTTCTATTAATTTGTCATTTCAGTCATGTTAAATAAATGGAATAATAGAACACATAACCTTTTGGGATTGGCTTTTGTCACTCAGCTCAATTCTTTGGAAATTCATCCAATATCAATTCATATCAATAGTTTATTCTTTTTTACTACTGCGGGATTTCCATGGTACGAGTGGTAGACAGGATAATAAGCCCCCCAACAGATGTCTGAATCCTAATCCCTGGAACCTGTGAATATGTTACCTTACAAGGCAAAAGGGACTTTACAGATGTGAGATAAGGAGTTTAAGATGAAGAGAATATCCTGGATGGTCAGGGTTGGCCCAGTGTAGTCACAAGGACCTTTAAAAGCTGGAGGCAGAAGAAGGGTCGACTCAGAGACAGAAGATGCTACTCTGCTGGCTTCAAAGGTGGGGAGAAGTCCAGGAACCAAGGGATATGGGCAGCTTCTAGAATCTGGGAAAAATCTAATTTTTCCTTAGAGCCTGCGGAATAAACAGTTTTGCTTGAATCTTGCTTTTCAGACTTCTGACTTCTGTAAGATAATAAACTATTTTTAAGCTGGTGAATTTCCAATAAATTATAGCAGTAATGGAGAACTGATACAGTATGAATATACCACAGTTTGTTTAACCATTCAGCCACTGAAGGGCATCCAGGTTTAGGCTATTAAGAATAAAGGGCATCCTGGTTTAGGCTATTAAGAATAAAGCTGCTATACACTTTTATGTGCAGGATTTTGTGTGAACATGTTTTCATTTCTCTGGAATAACTGCTCAAAATGCAAGGGCTGGTTTGTATTCAGCTGCATGTTTAGTTTTCAAAGAGTGGTTGTATCTCTTCACATTCTCACCAATAACGTAGGAGTGACCCAGGTTTTACACATCCTTGCCAGCGTTTGGCATTGTCTCTATTTTTCATTTTATGGCTTGTGATTTGGTGTTAAGTCTAAGAAATTTTTGGTATCCCTAAATCTTAAATATTTTCTGCTGTTGTTCTTTTTCCCTAGAAGTTTTATAGTTTGGAATTTTCCACTTCAGTTACTCATCTATTTTGAGTTAATTTTTGGGGGGGGGAGACAGACTCTCAAGCTGTCACCCTGGTTAGAGTACGGTGACATCATAGCTCACAGCAACCTCAAACTCTTGGGCTTAAGTAATTCTTTTGCCTCAGCCTCCCATGTAACTGGTATTACAGGTGCCCACCACAACGCCTGGCTATTTTTTTTTGTTGCAGTTGTCATTGCTTTTTGGCTGGCCCAGGCCGGGTTCAAACCTGTCAGCCTTGGTGTATGTGGCTGGCACCCTACTCACTGAGCTACGGGTGCCACCTATTTTGAGTTAATTTTTATGTCAGATGCAAGATCTAGCTTGGGTTTTTTTTTTTTTGAGACACAGTCTCACTATGTCACCCTTCGTAGTGTGCCCTGGTGTCACAGCCCACAGCAACCTCAAACTCTTGGGCTTAAGAGATTCTCTTGCCTCAGCCTCCCAAATAGCTGGGACTACAGGTGCCCACCACAATGCCTTGGTATTTTTTTGTTGCAGTTGTCATTATTATTTAGCAGGCCTGGGCCCGGCTTGAACCTGACATCCCCAGTGCATGTGGCTGATGCCTTAACCACTGAGCTACGCGTGCCAAGCCAACATCATTTGTTGAAAAGGCTGTCTTTCCTTCATTGAAATACTTTTGCACCTTTGTAAAAAATCAGGTAGGCATATTTGCACAGCTCTGCTTCCGGCTTCTGTATATGTCCCTCCCATCAATACCACACAGTTGTGATTACTATAATTATGTATTAAGTCTTGAAATTGGTTAGACTAATTCTTCCCACTTTATTGTTCTTTTTTGAAATATTTCAGCTATTCTATTTACTTTTTTTTTTAAGATGGAGTTTCACTCTGCTTCCCTGGGTAGAGTGCCATGGCGTCACAGCTCACAGCAACCTCAAACTCTTGGGCATAAGAGATCCTCTTGCCTCAGCCTCCCAAGTAGCTGGGACTACAGGCACCTGGCAGGACACCAGTTAATGTCTAATTTATTTTGACACTGCTCTACTGGAGGAATGGAGGATGCACCTCCTTGCTGCCCTAGTTCTCCTCTTGGCCTTTGTAGGTTTTCCTCTGGGTCTTTGTTGACACTGGAGGTGTGTGTGGAGGGGATTCCTGTGAATGCTGGCTGGGAGTAAGAGTTCAGGCTCCCTACGATAGCTCTGCTGGGAGGGGTAGGAGTGCCTATTACTACTCTGGGTGGCTTCCACCGACATCCAAGGAAGTATATGATCTTACTATGCCTGGGCAGTGGTAAAGGCCTTCTCTAACACCATTCCAGCAGGGAGAGGGGGGATGCCTTGTTACTGGAGAGTGAAGGGAGAAGTCTATCCTCCCCAGGTGGTCTTCACAGTGTGAGTGGGTGCTGTCTACTTGTCAGTGGTGATACAAGTCCTGGTTCCCTATGTAGCTTTCATGCACGCCACATTATAATTGATGAGGGTAGACATCTAAGCTCCCCACTTGGCCCCTTGGGCTTTGTCAGTATGGGTATGGATGGAGCCACAGTTTGTTTGCTTGTTTGTTCCTTTCCCCCTGGTGTTTGGCTGAAATAGCATGATTATTGACTAAAAATCTTCTGTCTTGTCAGGCAGTCTCTTTCCTGGTCCTTTTATCTCTCTTTGCTGAAGAGAGCAGACTTTTGCTGCTGTTGTTTTACCTGGGTCCATTAGCATTTCTGGTTTGCTAGGTTTTTTTTTTTTTTTTTTGTCTTACAGATCTAATTCTGAGGTATATGAGGCATAAAGAAAATCCAGGAAAGTTAACCAGCGTGTTGTTCTTTGGGTTCTGAGGTTCCTAGAAAGCTTCGCTCTTCTCTACATGTTTCAGAGCCTTCTTACATTTGTCTTACATAAAAGATGGCCATGGATTTTAGCTGTTCTTGGAGAAGCAGTAAGGACATATATGTTAATATCTAGCCCATCTTCCCAGAAGTGGAAGAGTTTTTGTAGAATGGGTATTACTTCATCCTTAAATGTTTTGTAGAATTCACCAGTGGCACCTTGTAAGTCTGAGGTTTTCATTGTCGGAAGTTTGAAATTATGAATTCAATTCCTTTAGTAATAGATATATGGCTATTCAGGTTATATATTTCTACTTGAGTGAGCTTTGATGGAGTCTTTTAAGGAAATTGTTCACCTCATCTAAGTAGTTGAATTTAATTGCAGAGAATTATCCATACGTGATACTCTTTTACAACGCTTTTAAAGTCTACAGAATTGATAGTCATGGGTCCCCTTCCATTCCTGATTTTGAAAATTTTTGCATTTTCTCTTTTTTCTTATAAATCTTGATAAATGAGTGTTAATTTTATTGACTTTTAAAAAAACAATAAGCCTTCGGAGCTTTCATAAAGTTTTCTTTCTTATTTTTTGTTTTCAGCTTCATTAATTCTCTCCTTTATTATAATTTCTTTCCTTTTGTTAACGTTGGGTTAACAACATTTTGTTAAAATTTGGCTTTATTTTGCTGTCTTTTTTCCCAGCTTCTTAACGTACAGTTTAGACCATTGATTTGAGAACTTTTTTCTTGTTAATAAATGTATTTCAGGCTGTGAATTTCTAAGTACTGCTTTAGCTACATTGCACATAATTTTACATATTATATTTTAATTTTAATCCCATTAAAAGTATTTAGAATTATTTAGAAATAAGTTATTTAATTTCTAAATATTTGGGGATTTTCTAGATCTTTCTATTATTTATTTCTAGTTCAATTCTGTTATGCTCAGTGAATATACTATGTATGATTTTAATTCTCTAATATTGATTGTTTTATGACACTGAATATATTTGATTTTGGTGACTGTCCTGAATAAGTACATTTTATGAGTAGGACCCCCCCCCCCCAGCAATTGAAGCAACACCAAAAATATATTATTGGGATCTGATCAAACTAAAAAGCTTCTGCACAGCTAAGGGCATTGCATGTAAAGCAAACAGACAGCCTTTGGAATGGGAGAAGATTTTTGCAGGTTATGTTTCTGACAAAATCTGATAACTAGAATCTACAGAAAACTCAATCAATAAGAAAAGAACAAACTACCCCATTTCTTTGGGGGAAGAGACATGAACAGATGACACGCAAATGGCCAAAAAAGACATGAAAAATGCTCATCATCTTTAATCATCAGAGAAATACAAATCAAAACCACACTGAGATATCACCTAACTCCAGTAAAAGTGGCCCACATCACAAAATCCCCAAACTGCAGATGTTGGCGTGGATGTGTCAAAAAGGGAACACTTCTACACTGCTAGTGGGATCGCAAACTAATACAGCCTTTTTGGAAAGAAGTTTGGAGAATTCTCAAGGAACTAAAAGTTGACTTATGGTTTGATCCTGCAATTCCATTACTAGGTATCTACCCAGATGAACAAAAATCATTTTACAACGACGACGTTTGCACCAGAATGTTTACTGCTGCCCAATTCATAATTGCCAAGTTGTGGAAGCAGCCCAAATGCCCATCAACCCATGACTGGATTAACTAACTGTGGTATATGTATATTATGGAATACTATGCAGCCATAAATAGGATGGAGACTTTATATCTTTTACGTTTACCTGGATGAAGCTGGGACATATTCTTCTTAGTAAAGTATCTCAAGAATGGGGAAAAAAGTATTCAATGTACTCAATACTATTATAAAACCAATATATAATCACTTACACATTCATACAAATGATAAAACACAAACATAGTCCAGAAAGAAGGACGGAAGGGTGAGTGGAGGGGGGATATTTGGCAGGATCTCACCTAATGTACACAATGCAAGGGTACACTTCCAAACAACTAAGAGCTTATTATAAATGTCTCACCACAAAAATAAGTAAGTGAGGTAATGGTTATGTTAGTTTGATTTAACCATTCTACATTGTATATCAAATCATATTATAGACAGTTATGATTTAATGAAAATTAAATTAAAAAATTAAAAAAGAAACGTATATATGTATATTCTGCTGTTGGAGTGTCTGAAGATGTTGGTTAAGTTGGCTGATAATTTTGTTAAGTCTTCTTTATCCTTACTTTCTTTCTATCTACTTGTTTTACTTCTTTTTTTTTATTGTTGGGGATTCATTGAGGGTACAAAGAACCAGGTTACAGAGAGGGCATTTGTTAGATAAAGACCCTCTGATACTTGTACCCCTCCCCCATACTTGCACCACACCCGTGCCCTCCCACCCTCCCTCCTTCCCTTTCTCTGCTTTGTTTTACCCATTATTGAGAGAGCAGTTTCGACATTTCCAACTGTACTTGTTGATTTGTTTGTTTTTCCTTCTAGTTCTATCATTTTTTGCTTCAGGTATTTTGAAGCTCAGTTACAAGGTGCCTGCACATTTAGGGTTGTTACGTCCTTTTCACAAATTGGCTCCTTTATAATTGTGTAATACTTCTCTTTTTCTCTGGGAACATTGCTTATTTTAAAATATAATTAGTCTGATATTTATCTAGATTCTATAGCTTTCTCTTGATTAATTTTTTATATTATATTTTTTCTCATCTTTTTCTTTTGACCTATTTTCAACTTTATATGTAAATTTTTTTTCGTCATTTCTCTTGGTAGTTAGCTATGCAGATAGATTTAAAGGGCAAGCTTGAGACCATCCTTAAAAACGCCTGTGTCGGGCAGCACCTGTGGCACAAAGGAGTAGGGCACTGGCCCCATATACCGGAGATGGCGGGTTCAAACCTGGCCCGGGTCAAAAACTGCAAAAGAAAAAAGACAAAAAACAAAAAAACGCTTGTGTCTCAGTGGTTAGGGCGCCAGCCACATACACTGAAGCCGGTAGGTACGAACTCGGCCCAGGCCTGCTAAACCACAGTGACAACTGCAACAAAAAAATAGCTGGGCATCGTGGCAGGTGCCTGTATTCCCAGCTACTTAGGAGGGTGAGGCAAGAGGATCACTTAAGCCCAAGAGTTGGAGGTTGCTGTGAGCTGTGATGCTATAGCATTCTACCGAGAGCGACATAGTGAGATTCTGTCTCAACAAACAAACAAAAACAAACAAACAAAAAACACCTGTATGCAAGCACAGCCTGTGGCTGGCATCTGGAAACTTAGCTGTTCACAAGCAGTTAACTGATAAGGGTGGTTGACTATCCAGACTGTGCAAATAATTTGATTTATACTGAATATTTACTTCTCATCTGGAAGTCTAGGAATTTGGAATATACTAGGCAGAGGGTGTCTGTGTGACCAGCTCCTAACAAAATCTTTGGGTACTGGAGTTTCTAATTGGATTCCCTGAGCAGAAATGTTACACAAATGTTGATCCATTTGCATTGCTAGAGAGAAGAGGCAATCTGTGTGAGCCTCCTGGAAGCACGTGGCATGTGGAAGAAAATGGGCTTCTCCTGACTCCACCTGCGTCTTTTCCCCTGATGATCTGGCTGTGTGTGTTCTTCCTGCATCATGGAAACAGATCTTAGCCGTACGTACATTTATGTGCAAATCTCAAAATGTGGAAGTGATCTGGAGACAGGTCTCCTGACATGAGAGCACATAGCTAGGTTTTATTTTTCAAAAGTCCAAACCGACAATTGTAATCAGTACCCTGAGCACTTAGTCCATTTATATGTAATGTAATTACCAACATGGTAGGATTTAAATCTACCATTATTTATTTATTAGGGGTTGCACTGGGGCATGGGTTGGCAAACTTTTTTCTGTAAAGTGTCAAATAGTAAATAAATATGGGCTATGTGGGCCACACGGACTCTGTTGAAACTACTCAACTCTGCTGTTGTAGTAAAAAAGCCTCCACAAACAATGTGATAATGGATGATTGCGGATGTATTTCAATGTTTCCCTATAAAAACAGGTTGTAGGCTAGATTTGGCCTGTTGGCCAAGAAGAAATTCCTTTTACATTTCTTGTACGGTAGGCCTGCTGAACTCTACCAAAGGATTCACAATATACACATTTAACTTATCACACTCTACCTTCAAAACAATATTATACCACTTCACATATGGTGTGAGAATTATTTACAATATGCTTCTATTTCTCTCTTCTTATTTTTCATTCTTTTTTTTTTTTCTTGCAATTTTTGGTTCTTTATAAAGCCCATAGCAATTTTTATTATTTTTGTTTTAAACAGTCAATTATTTTTCATGAAGATTTTAAAAGAGGAAATATGTGTTTTATATTACTCATGCATTTCCCATCTGTGGAGAACATTTCTTCATGCAGTCCAAATTTCTACATGATATCATTTTCCTTCTTTCTAAGAAATTCCTTTGACATTTCTTGTACTGTAGGCCGGGTGACT
The DNA here is from genome assembly GCA_963574655.1 of Perodicticus potto. NCBI lineage: Eukaryota > Metazoa > Chordata > Mammalia > Primates > Lorisidae > Perodicticus > Perodicticus potto. Next base: position 8,771 of record CAUYRH010132448.1, read on the forward strand.
ATAAATTCTCTCAGTTGCCTGAAAACATCTTCACTTAGTTTTCTTTTGTGAAAGATACTTTTTCCTAGGCCTAGAATTCTAGGATTACAGTTTTTTTCTTTTAGTACTTCAATATTTCTCCACCTCTTTTGGCTTGTGCAGCTTCTGATAAGAAGTCTGCTAGTAGCATTCTTCTTTTTTTTTTTTACTCCTTTACATAGGATTTTTGTTTTTTCTTTTGGTTGCTTTTAAGATTTTTATTTTATCCCGAGATTGCAGCGATTTTATTATGAGACGGCTTTATAATATCTTAATTAGGCTTATTCTGCACGGTGCTTTTTGAGCTTCTTGTGCTTGTGGGTTTATGATTTTTATGTAATTTGCAATATTGTAGCCCTTAAGTTTTCAAATGTTTTTCCTGCTCTCCCTAACAACCCCATCCTTCGGGAGCTCCACTGATCCACATGTTAGACCATTGATATTATCCCACAGATCCTTGATGGTTTGTTCACTTTTTTCAGTCTCTTTTCTGTATTTTGGGTAGTTCCTATTGTCATGTTTTCATGGTTACTGATCTTTTCTAGGGTCTAATCAGCTGTCAAGTCTTGGAAGTTCAGTCTTCATTTCAGATATTGTATTTTTCATCTCTATACATTCCATGGGGGCCTTTAAAAACTATTTTCCATTTTTTACCTCATTATACTCTTGTTTTTTACATCTTGAACAGATAAAGTGAACTTATAATCACTGTTTTAGTTCAGATTAACACCCTTGTCTGCTAATTCCATCATCTCTGTCGCTCTCCCTTCATTTCAGCGGATCACATTTGCTCCGGGCTGTGAGTCAGAGATTCCTGCTTCTCTCCTGGCCTGTAATCTGTTTACACTGTGTAAGACACTGTGAATTTTATATTTTATTGAGTGCTGGATTTGGTTGTATTCCTTTAAATAGTGCCAGGATTCATTTTTGCCTGCACTTAATTTATTTGAAATCAATGGCTGTACTGGTGGCTCGCACAGAAGGTTTGTCGGGGTGGGGCCAGACCAGCTTCTAGGTTCTGTTTAGACCCACTCCTCAGTTGGTTCTGAGAATTCTCCCTAATGCCTCCTAGTTTTTTAGTTCTTTCTACTCTGGCCGTTGGGAACACAAACTGTTCCTCTGAGAGTTGTTCTCCCTGCTCTTTTCTCGTGATTCTTACTCAGTAGCTTCCTCTCAGTCACGTGCAGAGCCCAAGTCTCCAGGGCATTCCTTGTGTGGATCTGTGTACCTCTTCCTCCGAGCAGCTCTCCACCTCGGGTCTTTACTCTGCACATTTCAGCAACCTGGGCCTCCGTAAACTCTGCTGTATGTCTCCTCATCTCAGCGAGACTGTGGGGCTCTTTGGGGTTCCTGCTCCCTGACCTGTAGCCTGGAAACTGCCTCCATATAGTAAGTTTGTGCAACGAACAGCTCATATTTCCTGTTTCCTTTCTCTCAAGTATCATAGCCTCATGTTGCCTGTTGCCCAGTATCGGAAAACTAATTTTTTTTTTATAGTTTGTCTGATTTTCTAGTTATTTATGTTGGAAAGGTAAATGCGTTTTGTTGGCAATAAGCAGAAAACCACAGTCACTTGAAAGGGTCACTTCAATAACACCTTTCAGAGATTCCTATCACAGTTGTAAAATATCCTTTTAAATCAGTATCTCTGTTTAGGTTAAAAAAAAAAAACCCAACAAAAAACCACCAAAACCCTCTAAATGTTTAAAAGGAATTACTCAAAACTAAAACCCACCATGACTAATCCAGGCCACTGACCTTTAATGGACTGATTATAGTGTGTATGTGTGTAATTTTCCAAATCCCCAATTTAAAAAGTCAAGCCCATTGAATTCTTCACAGGCTGCACATTATTTGCAGTGGTGAGCAAACAAATCAAACAGAAAGACACGCACTGAGGTTGTAGTTGACCTCTCTCCCTCTACTCAGACCCACAGCAAACAGAGTGCTGTGCTAGTTTTCTTTTTTCCTTCCAGAAATATACGGCATTTAAAAAACAGAGCCATCATTTGAGTAGTTTACAGTTTATCAGAGGAAGCAGAGTTTGCATTTGCAGAACAGGTTTGAGTGATGACTAAAGAGCAGTTCCTAAGTCGTACAGGCTTGAGTACTTATGAGCCCAGGAGCAATGCGGGGCCTCCAGAGCAGAGGGGTACAGAAGAGCAGGGTAACCCCAGTCCACAGGGATTAGTCACAGGGAGGCTTAGATATGACATACAATAGGAGATGCCTTAGCAGGTGGGTTTTAGGAAGGACAAAGCCTTTGCCAGGTGATGAGGGCAGGGATGGCAATTGTATGTGTGTGCCACGACAGCCTGGGGCATGCACTGTGCCAGAGACTGCTGTGGGTGAAGCACAGCGCTCTCTAGGGCCGCAGGAGGCGCGAACCCCTCCCCATCAGTAGTTCTCAGCACTGCTTTTCCAAAAGACATGATGGATTATGGCTATTAACAGAAACAGAACACAATCCCCGTGCCTGGTAACTTTTTTGATGCCACTTCATTCCTCCTGATCATGAAAGAAGACTCCAAATCAGGTGAGTGGGAGTGACGGAGGGCCAAAGCCAAGGTACAGAGCTGATGAATGCGCGGTACCCTCCAGGCCTGAGCACTGCCAAAGTGGCTCAGGGAACCACTGACCCTGGGTACAGGAGGCCCCAATAGTAAGTCAGGCTAAGATAGCAACTTCTCCACGGGAGGCAGCTTCAGCCTGCAGGGCTGACAGCTGAGAAAGACCCCTGCTGTGGACTGAGTTGTGTTCCTGCCTAATTGCAACGGATTAAAGATGGTGCCCATCGACCCGTGAATGGATCTATAAACTGTGGCATATATATATACCATGGAATACTATTCAGCTATAAAGATGATGATGATTTTATAGCTTTTGTATTTACCTAGTTGGAGCTGAAACACATTCTTCTTTGTTAAGTATCACAAGAATGGAAAAGGATGTATCCACTGTGCTCAATACTAATATGAATCTAATAGAAAAACAACTACGGGCCCAAACAAGAGAATGACACAAGTATATTCAAGTTGGGGTGGGGGAGGAAAGGGAAAGGGGAGGAGGGAGCAGGACTGGGACGCTCTCGCCTGGAGGTCACATGGTGAGCGCGCACAGCACACGCCCAGGGTGAAGGGCTCACCTGCCTCAGCTACAACTTGAACTTTACCTTAGAAACATACACAACGTGACCTAATCATTTGTACCTTCATATTAATCTGAACTAAAACAATAAAGATGGGGCCTTTAAGCATGCGATTAAGGTTAAATGAGTTCATACGGGTGCAGCCTTAATCTGATAGGACGGTGGTCTTATAAAAAGGAAGGGAGGAAATCTCAGTCTCTCTCTCCCCCGCCTCTCACTTTCTCTCTCTTTCCCTCTTCCATTTGTGGACCCGAAGAGAAGGCAGAGCTGCAAGCCTTGAAAATAGCCCTCACCAGAAACTGAACCTGCCAGCACTTCATCTAGGGCTTCCAACTTCCAGACCTGGGAGAAATAATGTCTGTTGTTTAAACTGCTAAGTCTACCGTATTTTTTTATAGCAGCCCAAGCCACTAAGCCAGCCCTGGAGAGAGGTCAGTGGGGAAAGTAATTGCAATGAACTGAAAAAATGGCGTTTAAGAGCCACAAGCTGTTGTAGGGGAGAGGGGCTGGAATTCACCTTTGGGGGCAGGATAAAGTCCTGCTCTTTGTGGGAAAACTACCTAATCTTCCTTTTAGCAAACATAGCTACAAGGCAAGTCACTACCCCAGTGATTTTCAACTGGTGTGCCGTGAAAAATTTAAAGATCAGTAATTAAATTATTTTCAAAAGAAGTTCAAAGCACAATAAGCATATTCTGTTTTTCACTCTTTTTTGACATCAACATAATTTAAGTGTGCCATGGAAGTTTAGCTATAGGTTCGAGTGCTCCATGAGTTGAAAAAGGTAGAAAAACACTGCCTCACCCTTTGTGCTTGGTCTTCCATTGCGATACCAAAATACAGATGGTTTAGGCCCACAGTGTCTCATAGGACAGTCGCTAGTCATGTGTGGCTATTTTGTTTTACTTTTTATTTTTTAATTAAAAAAAAAAAAAGCCTACAGCACCCAGTATTCCTAGGCAGTCTCCCATCTAAGTACTAACCAGGCCCGACCCTGCTTAGTTTCCGAGATCAGACGAGATTGAGCGTGTTCAGGGTGGGATGGCCGTAGACACATGTGGCTATTTAAATGCAAATGAGTTAAAAGTATAAAATTAAAAGTCCAGTTCCTTAGTCACATTACTACATTTCCTGTGCTCAGCAACCACCTGAGAACTTATCAGTACAGACACGGAAAGTCTCTGTCATTACTGAAAGCTCTAGAGGACAATGCTGCTTTAGGCAGAAAGGCTAAGTTTTCTGTTTGGTGATGTAACTGTAGTCTGTATGTTTTTGCCAGGGCTTTGTTAAAAATCCTGTATATGGTGGTCTTAGTAAAACATTTGATCTGCATACAATAGTGTTACTTGGTTTCTGGTCTCTGGTTATGAAGATGTGTAGAGAAATCGTGCCTCCTTACAGAAAAACAAAGTCCAATAGACTTTTAAAAAGATATAGGCCATACTAGATTTATTTTCTCTTTAACATTTTGAGAAGTTTTTATTGGTCAATTTACTTCCATGGTTATAAAACTGAGTTGCCATGAGAAGGGAGGTCAGATAGGCCCCTTCCCTTCTTGGAGATTTCCTTTGTAACTCATTAACAGCCCTAAGACTATGAAGACAAAGCTTAAGCCACAGATTACTGAGCACTTACATTAATTTAAAACATTCCAAGCCTTTAGACAAAGCTTCATTTCCTTAACCAATTACAAATCAAAGACTCTTTAAACCCACCTATAACCAGCTTGGAAATGTCCTGCTTTATCAGGCCAAGCCAATGTATGCCTTCCACGTAGTACATGTATAATTTACATGTAATTCCTGTCTTCCTGAATTGTATAAAAACCAAACCATAACAGGGTGACCACTTGCTCAAAGTTCTTGGGCATGGCTCCCTGGGCTGTGCTAACATATATTAGATTCAAAATAAACATGTTTAAATTATTTTACGGAGTTTGGTTTTTTTTTTTCTGCTGACCGCCTCAAGCAGAATTTTCTCTTTCTTCCCTGCCCCCTGCCAGGTAAGCTGGTCAGCAAATCCAAGCAGGCCTTCCACGCATGTTCCAGGGGAAGCTTGTAGCTGAAGCTCCCTCGCTGCCCCTTTCAATGGACACTGCCTGACTCAGGCCTCCACCCCTCACTCATAGGCCAGAACATCCTGTGAACCGCTCCTGACCAAGGCTCTCCTTTGGCTCTCTCCACCTGGAAAGAGCCAGCTCAACTTTATCCCTTCTCTTGCCTTCAAAATGTTCCCTTCTCTGGCCTCTGCCGCCACCTCCTTTGCACCTTGGTTTTGCCTTGAATACCTTTGTCCAACTTTTCCTTCTACCTATTTGCCTTCATGCCGTGCTTCATAAGCTTGACTCATCCTAAGACACGCCCAGCTGCTGGTTAAAAATAGGGATATCCAGATCTCACATGACTGGAGGCGGGAATGTGTATTGTGATCAAATCTCCCAAGAGGCCAGTGACCAGGTCAGTTTGAGTGTTTGCCCTCTTGAGACTGGATTTTCATGACGGCAGATTTGAATGGAGATTGTTCCCTGTCTCAGTTTTAGGGTATTTCTGGGGCCCCCTTGGCCGAAAAGGGATCCATTCAATCAGTTGGGAGACTTAAGATTTTATTTTAGGCCAGGCACAGTGGCTCACTGTGTAGCCTACATATAATCCTTGCACTCTGGGAGGCTGAGGCAGGAGGATCCCTTGAGCTCAGGAGTTTGAGGCCAGCCTGAGCAAGAGCAAGACCCCATTTCTACAAAAATACAAAAATTAGCCGGGTGTTGTGATGGGCACCTGCAGTCCCAGCTACTCAGGAGGCTGAGGCAGGAGGAACACTTCAGCTCAGGAATTTGAGGTTGCTATGAGCTATGATGACCCTGTGGCACTCTAGCCTGGGGCAACAGTGTGAGACTTTGTGGAAAATTAGTTCACAAGGTTTTTCTTCTTTACTTTTTTTCTTTAAAGGTGACTTTAAAGTTCTGGGGCGGTTTTAGATTAAGCATAAGGCAACTCATGGTATTTGACACATTGAATAGGCAAACTCAGTTCATAGAGGAACCAGGAGGAAAAGGTCCTATTGCTTCTGTCACCTTTTGGAAGTTCGCATTTTATTCTTGCTTTTCTGAGTGGACCTTTGGCTCTAGCCAAAGCAGGTCAACTCCTCTGCTCTGCACCTCTAGAAGCCTCTCCCTGTTGTCACCTGTTGTAATCCTACCCTCCCTCAGGGCCCCCCCATGTGCTTCTTCCTTGGGGCCTTCCCTGCTCCACATACAGCACCTGTTTCTCCTTTCTTCTCTGGCAACTCTCAAGGTGACACTTAATTAATTCCACTCTGCATCATAATCCCACGAGACTGTCTTTCGGGAGGGGAGATTTCCCCCTCCTTCCTCTGCACCCTCCACCAGCAGCTCCAAGACTTGCCAGAAGAGCTCATCAATCACCACTGCTTGGACTACACTGAAAAGGAAGAGAAACGCCTTCCCCCACGCTTCGTCTCTGCCCAGGCACAGGCTGCGATTCCGGACACAAAACCGCAGTGAAGGCTCTTGGAAGAAAAATGAGCGACTGACTTGGAAGTCGAATGGGTAAATAGCCTACAGGGCGTCACGTGGATTCCATGCTGAGAGTGCAGCAAACCCACTTGAGATAATTCCTAATATATATCTGCGTACCACAGCGATGAGGCTGCATAACGTGACGGGCGGAGTCTTTATTTACTTTTGAGATTGCTCTGTGAAATTCCGTGCTCCATTTGACTGACAGCTGGTACAGAATTTGGAAACCTCACCCAACACTGTCAGCCTCTCTTCCCTTCTTATTTTACCCAACGCGATTGGAGTCAGGGGTTGGGGAGGAAGGAAATGAAGAGATTACACCTAAAAACCCCAGTGACCTAGGTTTTTCAGTCTGTTTCACAGTTCCTCTGTGACTACCTGTGAAAACAACCTCATGATTGTTTTCCCCATGCACACGTGACCCTGCTGTGACCCCAAGAGCCAGACCCAAGGCACCAGCACGTCCCACACCTGGATTTCTGGGCTTGTCTGAGCTCTCAGCGTCAGCCACAGACCTGGCTTCCTATTTTCCCGCTGTCTGGGACTGCATTTCTTGTAATAAACACTCCAATGCAAACTGACAGCAGTCATGGCCCTCAGCTGCTCCGAGGCAGCACGGTCTCCCACTTACCTGTCATCCAGGTGAACAGTAATAACAGGCTCCCTGCGAGGCCTCTGACATCATCTTGTGGTGAATGAAGTGAACTTACTTCGTTGGTAGTGGAGACACAGACCCTTTCCTGGCTGAAATGTCAGCGATTGCACCATATCTTGTTTTTTGTAGACACCCTAATGGCCAGACTTGGATTCTGGGCATTTAAGAGGTTGTAGGACACCTGCCCTCCAGCTCCCAGGTCCCCGATCTTTCTTCTTCCCAAGAGGGTCCAGCTATGTCCTATGGCTATGTCCTCCCACCCACCATGGCCTCAGTCACCTTCAAGCCAAGGTCCAGCTGCCCCAGTGAGCGCCGAATCTCCTGGGTGAGGATGTTCATTCGCTCGCACTCCTGGAAGACGACTACAGCATAAGGCGTGCGCTCCTCCACCCGGGCCATCAGCTCCGGGATGTTAAAATCGTCTGTCACCCGCTCCAGGATGTCTTCCAAAACAGCCTTGACCTGCCCACAGCAGGAAACACAGGGTAAGAAGGGGGCCTCTTCCCCAGAAGGATGCCCAGTGTGGGACTGGGGATGCCCATCCTCCATCTCCCCCTCACACCACCTGGCCCACAGATGACCACTCCCTATGCTGGCCTGCTCCCTGTGACTTGTGTCCAGCTTAGAAAGATGCACACAGGCTGGGTGCCTGTAGCTCAGTGATTAGGGTGCCCGCCACATGCACCAGGGCTGGTGGGTTTGAACCCGGCCTGGGCCTGCTAAACAAAAAAAGAAATAACTGGGCTTTGGGGCAGGCACCTGTAGTCCCAGCTATGGAGGGAGGCTGAGGCAAGAGAATCACCTGAGTCCAAGAGTTGGAGGTTGCTGTGAGCTGTGATGCCATGGAACTCTACAGAGGGTAACAAAGTGAGACTCTGTTTCAATTGAAAAAAAAAATTAAAAGACGCACACAGATGCTGCTCCAAGAAATGGCATTTGAAAAACTGAGGTGGAACTGGTGAGTCACAGGAATCAAAAGGCCAAGGTAGACCTGGGCCAAAGGGGTCCTCATGGGCCTTGGGACATTGAGGTGGTGAGCGCCAGTGACGAATGTGTCTATTTACATCTATGACTGTGCATGCCCACATCCACATCCGTCTGTCTGTCCACATGCTCATTCACTTCTTGTGTTTCTATGAGGCCAGACTGTGGTTTTCATCTTTCTGTTCTGGAGGAAGCGTACCTATCTGTCTTATAAATCTCATGCTCTGCCCTACAATTCCTTTCCCCACACAACCTATCACCTAATTACACCCCGGGAGCTGGAAAACCAGGGTCTCTCTCCTGGAAAATTGGAATGGAGGCTCAGAGACTCTGAGTTAATTCAGGGCAAGCACTTGGGGGCTGAGTCTTCCATTTTGGAGTAAATGAGTAAGCCCGAGAGGTCTGTCAGCAGAGAAAGAAAAATGAGGGAAATGCAGACACAACAGAACACGTGGCCGGCAGGCTGGGGGGAGGGAGGCAGTGAGCCCAGCCCTCTCTGGCATCTTCAGAGCTGAGCCCCCTCGTTTCTGTCTGTTCACCATCTCTCTCCCCTTCTTCTAGGAACAGGTCCCTATCTCCTTATGAAGCCAGCTCTTCCCCACTGTTTTGGGGGACAGTCAAACAAAACCCAAGTTAGGCCAATTAGACTGTCTTTCCTAGGAACACAAAAATTTGAATCTCATGCTTGGAACTCAGGGAGCCCCTGGCAGGATGGAGATGCCCTGAAAGACTGTCCCCTCTTCTTTCTCCCTGTGACTCTAGAGCAGTGTTCTCAACCTTCCTAATGCCGTGGCCCTTTACTACAATTCCTGTGGGTCGCGACCCACAGGTTGAGAACTGCTGCTCCAGAGCCATTGTAGGGCTTGTCTTTTCTTAGGCTGATCCCTTGATTTCATGAGCTATTTTTTGCCTAGTTCAGCTAAACTGGTGTCTATTGCTTACACCTAAAGAGCCCTGACTGAGTTAATAACAACTCTGGGAGTCCTGACCCGTGGGAACATGAACCAGTCACTTTGGCTGCAATTTTCTCGACTGTTAAAGTTTCTAAAAGTGTCTTTCTCCTCCTGTTCCTTCTTCCCCAACTCCCAGGGTTGATGCAATGATCAAATCAAATGAGCTGATGAGTATGGTAGTATTTGAAAGCTATAAAGAAGTATTTAAGGGTAACGGATAATAAATACTCACCCGACCTTGTATTCTTAACATACAATACACTCTCTAGGAAAAGAGCTGATGTCAGAAAAAAGAAACTAAAAACCCATCACCCTGTCACAAGTGGATCTTTGGTGCTGTCATAGCAAAAACTGGAATGGAATTTTAATGGCACCTGAGAGCTGCTGCTGGGATAGAAGACAAATGGCTAAAATTATATTTCTGTCTCTGGAGCAGAATTTGAAGAAACAGTCCTATATCTGTGAGCTTCCATTTGGGCATTGCTTACAAAGAGATGAAAAGATAGTCTGGATGTATCGTTCCAAAATCCACGGGATGTGGGAATGCACAGTTCCGTTCTGCCTCTAATCTGACCAGGAAGGGTTTGGGGGCCTCAAGGGAGAGGGCTGAAGGGCGCAGGTCCGCAGACACACCCAGGACGCTCTTTTGCTCAGGGAGCTGAGGCCCCTTTAGATGGGAGGGGTGCATTCCCATGAATGTGGGTCACTCCATTTCCACAAGCAAGCACCTCTGCTTTTTTTTAACTTCTCGGAAAGGTAATACGTGCTTACCAGAGAAATCTGAGCATTACAGATACATAAGATATTAGAAGCAAAAGCTTCTCACAATCTTGATTCTTCCCCCAAAGGGAGAAAAATGCTGTCAAATTGTTCTATTGATTTGTTTATGTGACTGCAGATGTTGTTCAGCACATAACTCTATCCTTCTAACATCCGCCCACCCCTCTATCAATTATCTGTCTTTCACCCAACATCCATCTATCTGTCCATCTATTCATGAGTCTGTAATGTCTGACTCTCAGGCTGGCCTTCCTTCTCTGCTTCCCTCCTCAGGAGTTTGTGAGTGTATGTGGAGTGTGCAACTGCTTGGTCATTTGCTCTAGTAACGAGATGCTTCTCTGGTCTTTGGCCCTTGGCCTGTCCTCTTGAGCTGTGATGTGGCTGGGAAGGCATACAGCTCATAGGAACACGTGAGCTACGTGAGAAACTCCACCAGGGTGAGAACTGGGACTCTGCACAGTCACACAGGCATCCAACAATCTGCACACGTGTTCTCCCACACGCACCCTGCATGCTAGGTCGTCACAGTGCATCATTTGGGAAACCACACACACACACAGGCTCCATTTGTTGGGTTACCTGGGGGAAGGAGTAAGGAAATGGTCAGAGTTAGAGTCTTCTTTGAACCTTTTTGGATTCTCCTGTCTCAGCCTCCCGAGCAGCTGGCACATGCTACCACCCCTGGCTAATTTTTAATTTTTTGTACATGTGGGTTTCTTGCTCTGTTGCTCAGGCTAGTGTCGAACTTGTGCCCTCAAGCGATTCTCCCACCTCGGCCTCCCAAAGCACAGAGATAACAGGTGTGAGCCACTGCGCCCAGCTTTCTTTGAACCTTAACCGAAGAATCCCAAGCCTTGATTCTTATACATAGTAAAGTCTCAGGCTTTTTTATTTTTAGAGCATTGTTCATTTTGTGTGGTTTGGATTCTTCTCTTTATTCCCAAATTATATCTTGTACGTCAAATAGTGGAATCGGCCGAGTAGTGCAATTTAAAGCTGCTTTCTCAAAGTATGCTCACCTCATCAATATCACTAGGTCGTCAAGGCCAAGGCCTGACCCAGGACCTCAGAATTAGAATTTCAAGCTCTCTAGTTCATTCTTACGCATATTAAAATTGGAAAACTACTTGGTGACACTAATCCACAGTGTCTTTACACAAAAGCCTAAAGTCCTTTAGTATATCAATCCGTTTGCTTTCCTAACATCAGTCCCTAGAGCCTAAAAGTTGGGTAACTTTCCAGGCTTCCTAACCCTTAATCTCCCAAGTATGTTTCCTTGTAAGCCTAGCAGCGTCTCTACTGGAGGGAATCTAGGCAGTGCTGCAGGGTTGATGTGGGCCAGTGGAAGTCCATTTCTTGCAAATTGAATTAGCTTGTTTTGGCTTCACTTTGGGGGCCCTCTCCTTTTCTGCCCCCAGCTACACACACAGCAGGAATAGAGCCCAAATGGCCTTGAGTTGTCCTGAAACCCACACCTCACCCCAGTCTGCTGTTTACTGTATCATTCCCCTCCACCTTCCTAAAACTGTAGGAAGCACATAACTGCACGTTCAGAGACTCTGACGAGAAGTCATTCACGCAAAGGGAAGCCATGTTGGCTTCAGAGGCGCATTCGTCCACACAGACATCTAGTTGTTAGAATGAGGGTGCAGCTGCCTAGGAGCTGCTCCCTACCAGTGTTACGCAGGTTGCCAAGGAAACATGAAGTCAGTGTCAAGGTTCCCGAGCCACCTCTGCTCAGCCCTGCCCTTTCTTCACTGTAGACAGACAAACTGCATACAAACCGACAGCGGGTGGGTGGGCAGAGCAAACTGCTGAACCCAATGTCAGGGACTTCCTAAGATTTCACCAGATGGCCAGTGTGGCGATGGGCTGGGGGAAGAGAAGGGGCTTTTGAACGTGAAGGGCAGGCGTCTCGAGGCTGCACGGGCTGTGCCTGTGTGCACTGTCTCGGTCATGTGCTGCCAACGTGGCCAGTGGGAGAAGGCTGTTCCCCTGCAATCCCGGGGTGCCTGGCATGACCACAGGCAGTCCCCACCACACACCTTTTCTTCTCTTGTGGCCCCCGCTCCATCTCCAATGTGGCCGTCCCGAGGCTGCAGCTCCAGCATGGTGCGGAAGAGCTTTTCCGAGGTCTGGGTCAGGAAGCCAATCTCTGCGTTTGGGTGGAGGCCGTAAAGGTAGGGTGACTCTGGGGGCAACTGTGCGTCAATGTACTGAAAATCAAGGGGAAGCGCAATTAAACTGAAGCCAAGATGCATTTCCTGTCTTCCATGCTGGCCTGTCCTCTGCAGGGCAGTTGGTGGGCCAGACCAGGCCTCAGGCACCACTAGCCCTCCAAGGGACACTGCTCACTTCCCCCCTCCCCCGGCAGACTTGTGCATGTCCTGTGGGGGCACCTGTTAGTATACCTGGACATCATCTCTTTCCACAGCCAGATGATTTTCCCAGAACTTCCACATTCCTTATATCCTCTCTCTCTCTTTTTTCTGGGAAGCTTAGAGGACTTCCTCATCCATTTGCATTCCCACCTCCTCCTACTGCTCCCTGATAGCCGGGAGGACAGCTCATAGTCTTTCAAAAGTAGGACTCCCTCCCTGGTATGTTCACCTCCACTCTTCCAGGATTCCAGGCCTCTCCCACTTAAATTCCTTTTTCTCTCCCCTCAGTTCATCAAAATCAGCGATGCCTAGCCTAAACACGCAATGGGGGTGAGCTGAGCTGTAGGAAGAGTGAGGTGCCTGTGCTTGGCTGCAAACTGGAGAGCTCACACCTCCCATGAAGACATTTGCATTAAAAAGCTCCAAAGGTGCTTAGAATTGGGTAGGGCGCTGGCCACATATGCCCAGGCTTGTGGGTTTGAACCTGGCCCGGGCCAGCTAAAAAACAACAATTGCAACAACAAAAATATAGCTGGAAGTTGTGACGGGCGCCTATAGTTCCAGCTACTTGGGAAGCTGAGGCAAGAGAATTGCTTAAGCCCAAGAGTTTGAGATTGCTATGAGCTGTGATGCCATGACACTCTACCAAGGGCAACATAGGGAGACTCTGTCTCAAGGAAAAAAAAAAAAGCTCTAAAGGTGAAACGGTGTGTTACACAAACCATACTTCTCCATGGTCAGTGCTTGTGGTCACCACCTGCCAGGCCAAAACATCTTCCCTGATTTTTCTCTGATTATTTTGAGGATTCCCTGACAATTCCTGTTTATGATCACTGGAAAATAGCTCCTCTGCTTAGCTCCTAATAAGACTTTTTCCCCCAATATGATTGGTATTATTAACATCTAGTCTAGGTAAAAGATTCTTCATTCCTTCAAGGCAAATTTGCATTTTATTTAATTTTTGTGTTTCCTTCAATCCTTAGCACAGCCCTGGGCTCTTTGTAGATAGATGCCCTATCACCATCTGTTAAATGATGTATGAAACAGAGGTATAAAGAAAGAACATGCTGCCACAGCCATTTGGAAGTGTGCAAACCATGTTATGCTGGATCAGAGAACAGACCCACTAGAGATTTTTCTCACTTTGCTTGTTACTTACTCCAGCCTCTTGTCAAATTACCCTATGGACACTAGGGGACGCTCTTGCACAATTTTCCTGGACTTAGAGCCTTTGGTCATGTTAAAAAAATTCCTCGTATTTTCCTTAAAGAGCCTTATGGTTTGTAATTTCTTCTCCTCAGTCCAGTTTTCCTTCATCAAATGGCTTTTGTGATGATTTACCTTCTTAAGTTTTATGAAATAAAATAATTATTTTTAAAGCTTGTGGTTAACATCCTTATGACCAATATTTCCTTGAAGTTTGGTATTCTAACATTCTTCTTGCCTGTAATCCTAGCACTCTGGGAGGCCGAGGTGGGTGGATTGCTTGAGCTCATGAGTTTGAGACCAGCCTGAGCAAGAGCAAGACCCTGTCTCTACCAAAAATAGAAAAAGCAGCCAAGTTTAGTAGCAGGTGCCTGTAGTCCTAGCTACTTGGGAGAGTGAGGCAAGAGGATTCTTCAAGCCCTGGAGTTTGAGGTTGCTGTGAGCTAAGACATCACAGCAGTGTACTCAGGGCGAGACTCTGTTCAAAAAAAAAAGAGTTCTTCTTGACATGTTCAAAAGTCCAGCAATAAAAGCTTTTGTTAAAGTGAACTTTTAATGTATTTTCCACGGCAGGTGAAATAGGCAAAGAGGAATCCTTTAAAAATGGCTATGGTATTGTTAACATGAAAAGCCAGAGGGACAGTAAGGGAAACCTCCGTGAGAATGCTTTTCTTGGCATACGCACGCAGTGTGCACCTGCAATCAACAGGAAATGGGGGAGGGTGAGCGATCTCCCCTCAAGACCATGTTTTTCTGAGATGTTTGAATCACTGGTATAAACTTTACCAAAAGTTAGCTAATTTCTTACCTGAAATTTTGTTCCATTAATAATGGCTTTGTCAATATCCTGAGTGAAAACAACCAAATAACTGTCCCAGATGTTATGTGTAGAAAAAAGAGCAACGAATAAAATTATCGAATCAAACATCAAGAGCAAAAAGGTCTCCAAAGGCTCAGCTTTGTTATTCATTTGAGGCTAGAAATCCTGTCTTTCAAGTTGACAGGCCGAGCTTGGTAGAAGCTCAGCTGTCCAGCCTTTCTTCGCTGCCTCTGACTGTCACTCTGGCTGTGCAGGGTGGGAGGAAGTGCCCAGGTCCCCACGAGCACCTCATAAGCAAAGAGCAAAGCCTCACCCGGTGGTATGCAGGGTAGTCCATGTTGCCCGGGAGCGGGAAGCCCGGGGCCAGAGCCAGTTCTCCCTCTAACATCTCTGGTTTAATGAATTCCTCCAGGTAGGTTCTGCAGAGCCTCCTGTCCCAGTCGTCTGTGATATGGCCGCCATACATGATCTCACCAAACAGGTAGCGTAAGTCATCATAGGGCACCTGAGACACAGGGGAGGGCTGAGGGGCGACCCGACGTGTGCGCTGTGCATGAGCCACCAGAGGGCACACTTCTTGAGATCGGGAGCTACGTCTCACTGGCCTTCGTTCTCCCCTATATAGACACCTGCCCTCTTTCATGGTCATTCACCGTGACAGTCTGAGAAGTCAGGCTCTACCTAGAAGCCCTTTAAATGGATGAATGTCACAGGAGAAAAGTGAAGACCAGAATATTATTCTAATTTTCTGTCATTGATTACAAGATTAAATCTATTGCCTCCTTTGAGAGTTTGGAGCGCACAAGTTCGTTGGTGTGAAACTCTGGAGGGAAGCCAGTTGGGGAAAGCCAGCAAATAAAGGCACAGTGTTGTGTGTGGGGTGGGCTCCCCGGGGCTGGGGGAAGAAGGATTCCTCAGGATACCAGGAAGAAGTGGTGGCCCCAGGGAGGCCGTGTGTGGTCCATGAACTAGAATAGCGTTGATGGTGGGAACAGCCCCTTAACTGGAAGATCATTCATCATCCGTGTAAGTTTTCCTTGAGTTAGAGACATCAGACAGAAGAAAAGACATGGGGCTTCTTTAACTTTGGCAGGACCAAACCCAGGTGAAGAGCTGTGTGCCCCGAAAGGAGGTCTGTACCTTTGGCTAAATTGGGAGCTTATATCAGGTCAGCCCAACTGCCACGCTTCAAGTACGCAGGGCTGGTCTGGCAAGCCCAGGGACAAACTCTCTTGGACCTGCCTCACATGGGGAGGGGTCACTAGATTGGTTTCCTGAGTCTCCTTGACACTAACCAGTCTCAGGCTGGTCCTGGGGTGGGCACTTCCCCATCTGTCTCGTGCACAGTGTAACCCTTCCTAGGCACACTCCCCTTCCTCTGTAGGGTAACACCACATCATCCTTCTAAGAGGTGGCCCTCCTGACCTACTCCCGCTGGTCCCCAAACATCTGTTGCCTTTACCTTCGCATTGGCCTCAAGGAAGTTGTAGAGAACGTTCACGGAGATGGTGAGGTCGCCAGTGTTGAAGGGGTAGGAGCGATTCCACCCCTGGGGCCCAAACTTTCGTCTTTCGGCCACCACAGCGTGAAAGTAACAAAGGGCAAAGAGTATGCTCTTAAACTCCGTCTCCCGGGAACACATCTCCAGGGTGTCCTGGAAGGAAAGCATGGCTTCCAATGCTGACAGCATGGCTTCCCTGACACAGGCAAGCTAGGCTGGGGTCACAACAACCGGGGTTTGCACTGGGGAACGTTGCCGTGTGTCCTAGTCGGGGTTTGCACTACTGTGAGATGACAGCTTGCACCAAGGCTAGATTTGGGGTCAGGGCTTGAGGGGAACTGGCTGAGGGTTAGGTTTAAGTTCATGTTATATAACAGGGTTTGGTTTACGGCTCCAGCTTGGGCATACAGATGCACTAATTTGGTTCCCTTGCACAGTTAATGGAGAACAAGGCCACGGGAACATCTCGTTTGCTATATTAATGTCACTGTGTACCAGGAGTGGGTGGGGACTCCCACAGCATCATCTCTAAGCTCTTCCATCCCTGCCAGGCTCTTCTCACCATTCATGGAAGCTTAGTAGGTGTGATTACCGCCTGTGCAGCCGAGGGATCTCCGCCTTATATTCTGGGGAGCTGCTGAAATGAGGGAGAGGCCAGGAGCCAGAGCTGCAGGGATCCGAGTGTGCTGTGCTCGACCCCATCCTCACTGCAGCTCCAAACCTAAGCAGGGGTGACCTGACCCGAGCTGAGGACATGAGGGTCCCCAGTCGCCCTGGCTGGGGGGAAGGGATGAAGGAAAGGACAGAAGGAAGGAAAGAGGATCAGGGTGGGCAGTGGAGTTGTGCTTGGTGGACGTCGAGGGGGAGGATGGTGCTGGTGGGGAGGGGAAACCTGCATTGTGAAGGGATGGTGGGACAGAAGCGCCCAGAGCCTTTGGAATGGAAAATAATTTCCTCTAAGTGAGACTATCTTTGTTTGCAGCTGGAGCCCCAGAGAGGCACCCCAAAGCTCACACAATTGGATTGGGTTCAGTCCTGGCATTTTTTTTTTGAGAATTGGTCTTAGACTTACTCACGAGGGAGAGAGGGGCAGAGGACAGAGTGAGCTTTCCAGGGGGACCCCATGACAGTCTCTGTGTGTGTGTATGTGGGGTACCTTTGATTCTTTCATGGGTGTCATGCTTGTCATAATGGCATGGATGTGAAAGGCCAGAGGTGGTCCAGAGGACAGGGCCATTGCCTTGTGCAAGCAAGAATTTCATAATTGCTTTCTGGATAGAGCTGTTCTCTACAGACATGCGGGATGCTGCATTTGTTATTTCTCACACATTTGGAAAGAAATTGGGTCCTGCTGAAAAATGCCTTTATGCACAAAGACAAGAAATCATATGTTAAAATGCCAAAACTGGCTGACAGTGGCACACTCAAACACAAGTCAGAATAAAATAATCATGCCCAAACAGCACAACTTTTAAGGAGGCAGGGATTAAAAAGAGCTCAGTTCTGCAATTTGTCCTTTAAATGGCTGCAGTGGGCTCTGATGGAGCAGGGTGAGTACAGGGCACCGTCCAGGGCAGGTGTAAAGGGGAACGGGGCAGAGACAACTCTCAGGGACAATGAATATACTCGTAAGTCTTTCACTCTTTATCAGAATAAGGTGCTGGACGTGGCTATAAGGGTGAAGGAACCAACTGTGGCAGGGACAGAATGACCAGTGACTCTCGGGATATAATTCCCAGTTGTCCATTGACCAAAATTGGACATCAGGCTTGCAGGGAGATAAGCTGGGAAGATGAAGCCAGGTGTGGCTACAGATGGTAAGAATCCTGGTGGGGCCTGGCATTGATTACTAGGAGACCCAGCATGTGGGAGCATCTGCTCTCCCCTTCTGACTCCGCCCCGTCAAGGCGGAAGAGCTGAGAATACTCTCCCCTTGGGGCCTTCAACAGAGCTAACTCACTGCATCCTAAGTTCCTTTTCTTCCAATTATTGTTTTGGTTGCTGTTTTTTGAGACTGGGTCTCACTCTGTCACCCTGGGTAGAGTGCCTTGGCATCACAGCTCACAGCATTCTCAAACTCTGGGGCTTAAGTGATCCTCTTGCCTCAGCCTCCCGAGTAGCTGGGACTACCAGTGCCCACCACAATGCCCAGCTAGTTTTTCTATTTTTAGTAGAGAGACAGGGTCTAACTCTTGCTGAGGCTCTAACTCCTGAACTAAAGCAATCCTTCTGCCTCAGCCTCCAAGAGTGCTAGGATTACTCACCTTATAATTTAAAAAAACAGCTGTGCTAAAATACATGTGACATAAAGCTTACCAACGTCACCACTTAAGTGCACAGCTCAGTGGAGTTATGTACACTCCTGTTACTGTACAACTCAATGCCTTTTAGAGACAGGAATGTGGGCTATAGCTTCCTATAAAGAAGGCTATTGGCTCAGTGCCTGTAGCACAGTGGTTATGGTGCCAGCTACATACACCGAGGCTGGTGGGTTAGAGTCTGGCCCAGGGCCAGCTAAACAACAATGACAACTGCAACAACAACAACAAAAATAATAGCTGGATGCCTATAGTCCTAGCTATTTGGGAGGCTGAGGCAAGAGAATCACTTAACCCAAGAGTTTGAGGTTGCTGTGAGCTGTGATGCCACAGGACTCTACCCAGGGTGATATAGTGAGACTCTTGTCTCAAAAAAATAAAATCAAATAAAAAGAAGGCTGTAGATTTACCACTTAGGAATACTGTGTTTTCTATACCTGGAGAAAACATCTAGAGCATGTAAAAGTTTTGACCTATGGCACAGAGACACCTAGGCGTTTAGTCAATTTTGGACAGCAGAGTGCCTAGCTTCCATGCCTCACTGCAGTGAGCAGGGTATTTCTTAACAGGGACTACAAGATTAAATATCCCAAGTCTCCTGGTAATGTCACCCATTTTCTGTTTCAGATGAGGCGTGGGTTTGGGAATTAGGTTGGGGAGGGGTATAGTAAAGGCAATGGGACAGGTTTGGCTTTTCAAATCTTTGCACAAGTTTCCCTCTCCACATTGGGCTACAAGGGAATCATGAATCAGTAAAATCTTCTGAGACTCTGACTGCCATGGGGTCTTCATCTGATTTTAAGTTCCAACCAGGCCTCAGAGGTTTTTGCTGGGCCAGCTGGCATAGCTGTGCTGTTGGATGGCTGGTCTCAAGTTACCTAGATGACCCGTCTGGGACTTGTGAGTGTTAGGGTGGTTCTGTGAAAGCAGAGACCCATGGGTGCTGTTAGAAGATGACTGCACAGAGAAAAACCTCCCTACCTGCTTCAAGAACCCACCCCCTGGGTTCCACCAAGTCCTGGTAAGTCGCATGGGCTTTAAAGGGAGCCTGGGCCCGCATCCTGCTGATATTCATGTTTCTGTGTGCTCCCCTCCCCAGGAAGGTGGGACACCCATGGGAGAAGCAGTAAGAAACAGTGTCTTCCTGAGAAGAAGAAAGATGCATGAACTGTGGAGCTTGCTGGTGCAACTTTATATACGTAGTCAGCCACCATGGTTCTGGACTTGGCTTTGAATATAAACATGAGTCTTAGAATTCTCAGGACTGAAAATTGCAAGGAACTTAGTAACTTAGGCTTTGATATTCTGGAGCATCGGGTTCCCAAACTAGCCCGTGCATGAGAATCACCAGGGGGGCTCCTTAAAACACAGATTCCTGGGCCCCACCCCAGAGTTTCAGATTCAGCAGTCTGGGGTGGAGCCTGAGAATCTGCATTTCTCACACATTCTCAGGTGATGCTGATGCTGCTGTTCTGTGGGTTGAATTGTAGAGTCTAACACACACAGTTATGTCCCAAGTCCAATTCCCAACCGTCTCCCACCTGGATTGTTTGGACTCCTGATATTCAGATGCATGCAGATGTCAGGTATTATCATCTGCTTGAGGGCATCATCCCCCTGCCCTGGAGGATCGCATGTGTATGTGACCCATGCATCACATCTATTAGGTAGTAACAGGACCTACTCTAACTTGGAATATTAGTTAACAGCAGACTTGAAGAGAGTTCTCCCATTCTTCTTGTCAAAAAGGCCCTACATGCGACCCCTCACTCTGGTGTACCTGGCAACGAAGAGTAGGGTGGTCCTGAATGGGCACCAGGTGGAGGTCCTGCACAGAGGGGAAACATTCCACCCATGCTGGCCTCGCTTCCTAGCCCCACCCTTGGCCCTCCCCCCCAGTTGCAGGCTCCCCTCCCTCCTGGTTCACGCCCGCTCTTTCTCAGGAGGGGCACTCACTCCTCTGCTTCCTCCCAGTGCGGCACCTGAGTGAAGTTGTCCAGGGCCTTGTGCAGGTTGGCATGCATGCCCGTGGGAGGCTCGCTGGTGATCTTAATGGAGTTCTCCAGGATGCCCTGGGGGATGATGTGGCTCTCAGGGGAGGGTGCGGGCTCCGCACTCATGAAGACTCTGAACTCGGGGTGACTGTTCTTACTGTGCTCCTCCAGCTTCTTCTCCAGGGTGCTGAGCCATTTGGCCACCAGGTGGATGTTCTGGTGGGAAGGAAAGAGCATCTGCTTAGCTCTGTTAGCAGTAATCAGTCACCAGGAACACGGCTAAGGGGGAACCTGGTCTTAGCATCAAATAATTTTTAAAAAAATTGTTGCAAGATAGATAAAAAGCTTACCTTCTCAACCATTGTTAACCCCTCCAACAGCTTAAGTGTGCCTGCACTTGTATCATGCAACCCAGGGATTTTTTATTTATTTATCTTTTCGGGACAGAGTCACACTATGTCGCCCTCGGTAGAGTGCCATGGTGTCACAGCTCACAGCAACTTCCAACTCTTGGGCTTAAGTGATCCTCTTGCCTCAGTCTCCCAAGTAGCTGGAACAGCAGCTGCCTGCCACAATGCCTGGCTATTTTTTTTTTTTAGCCTAGGCCAGATTTGAACCTGCCAGCCTGGGTGTATGTAGCTGGCGCCCTACCCACTGAGCTATGGGCACCGCTGCAATCCAGTGATTTTTAATGGCAGAAATGTCTTAACTCACATCAGAGAAGCAATCTTGCAGTCGGACTCTATCCCTTGATATCCTCAGTCTTTCCACCATAGGGTTCTCAGACTTGACTGTGCATGACAACCACCCGAAGGGCTTGTTAAAAATGCAGATTCCTTCCAAATCCTCTCCCAACTCAATTTCAGATCCAGCAGGGCTAGGGTGGGGCCTGAGAATTTGCATTTGGAACAAGCTCCCAGGTGAGCAGATCCCAGAAGATCCCGCCAGCCTGGACACCACAATTTGGGAGTCTAATACATGTTGATTTTTGTCTTGCCAATTTGCTTGAGTTCTTTGTAGATTCTGGTGATAAGCTGTTATTGGATGTAGAGTATGCCAGTATTCTCTCCCATTCTATCTGTGGTCTATTTGTTTTATTGATTGTTTCCTAGTCTGGGTACACTTATAACTTTGACTCAAATGGTGCGAAAGCTATTTATATCACCAGAATGCTTATATCCCTGTAATATTCTGAAATATAAAAAATTAATTAAAAAAAGAGTCTAACCCATGATTAAATAAATTCCAAGTCCAATTCCTTACTACCCGACACTTAGATTATCTGAACTCTCCCCTCACCCCCCAGGTAATCAAAAATGTTTTAATGATTAATGTTGAGACATATTTTAACAGTGTGGGTATATCTGGATGAGCTAGTCACACTTTGACAGCACACTATAGGATGTTACAGTTTCTGTATTGAAATATGTAAAGACATCTGCAAATTAGTACCTAGGAATGAAGACATACATTAGATTATCTGAACTGGTGATCATCAAAATTGGAGCCCATGGACCAGCAGTGCTGGCATCACCTCAGAGCTAGTCAGGAATGCAGCATCTTAGCTACCACCCAGACTTACCGAATCAGCACATTTTAACAAGCTTCTTGGGCAGTAATTCGTGTGCACGTTAAAATTTGAAAGGCGCTGATTTAAATTCCTTCTAGCTAGCTTTCCTGAGTTGTCTCTCCTCCTCTCCAAACTATTCTGCTAATTGTTGCCAAACTTATCTTCCTAAAACGCACTGAGTCAATACTATTCAAAGACCCACGAAGGCTCTCTACTCCAATCCCAAGCTTCTCTGTCTGGTCTTTGAGACTCTCTCCTCCCCCTCAATCTGATTCTCATCTGTCTGGCTACCTATCAAACCCTACATTAATTTCTCAGCATTACTTTGAAGAATGCACTTTTCACTTTAGGAAGGATAGTCACTTGGATTCATTGCAACATGTTTCATTCTAATGGGTAGATAAAAGCCCCTGGGTAAATATTTGAGGAAGTAGGCCGAGCTTTACACACACAGGTCAGCACGGAGCATAGTACCTGGACTATAGTGATTTGGTTCCCGGGTGCAGTTTTTCTCTTCTATGAAAAGAGAAATAATAATAACGTTTGCTGCACTCACTTCACAGAGTTGCTACTAACCAAAGGTAATGGATTTGAAAGGGCTTTGTGTCCTGCAAAATGCTATGTAAGAGCAGCAGCTGTTGAAATGAAAATTTGCTAAATGAGGGAATTCACTTAGAATCGCTCTACTGGAGCGGAGAGTTCAGTGGGCTACCTAGAGAATCTTGGTGCCTGCTAGGGGCATTGCCAGCAACACAGAAGTGAATAATTTGGCTGCTTCTTCAGGAACTCAACATCTGCTACTGGGCAGGGCAGGGTTGTGGGGGAGCTCCTGTTGTCTGAGGATGGAACCCCGGGCGTGGATTCAGAGATGCCCGAGGCTGCCTCCTTGGGTTTGAGGGCCTGGAAATGCACCCAACAGCTACTGCAGGCAGGAAGGAGGAGGGGGAGCGTCTGATCCCTGATCTTTCTCCCAGTCCCGCGAAGCCACCTGACCCGAGAGAGAATCCTTTGCTAATCTGGAGAGGATCCTCAAGCAGTATCTCCCAAGAGTGTGCCATGGGGTGTTCATGGATGTTAGATCCATAAAGAAGGTCTGTATTCAACTAAATTCAGGAAATACTAGATTGAACAGAATTCTGTACCGTAGGATGCCCGGACCATTAACTTATTGATGTACTGAAAAATCTTCTTCTTTTTTTTTTTTTCTAAAGATATGCATCTTGTTCTATCACCCAGGCTGGAGTGCAGTGGCTCCATCACAGCTTACTGCAGCCCCAACTCCTGGGCTCGAGTGATCCTCCTGCCTGTTTCCCGAGTAGCTGGGATGGCCTAGGCCCCTGTGCCCTGCTGAAAATCTTCCTGAAAGGGATTTGTGTACAGTGTTTTCCAAAGTTTGAAAGATAAACTTGTTAACAGTTTTTCCTTTATCCCAGAGCGTCTCTCAGGGTTATCGTCTGGGAAACACTGTGGGATTCCAGTCCAGTCTAGTTCAGTACACCAGGGAGTTCTTAGAACCGGGAGAGACTGTCACAAACCAGGAAAAGTCTTTGTGTTGGCATTTTACATTTTGGAAAGATTATATCGATTTAACTGAAATGCTTCCTTGGGTTGGGGGGGAGGTGGGCCTGGTTGTTTGGAAACGCCCAGCCATCAGGGATTAGAGAAGGATTTCTGAGCTTGACATTAGGGAGCTCTCAGCAGCAAGTAGGGGTGCCCTGGGTACCCTGGGCAGCCAGTAGGTGAACAGGATCCATGGAGGCAGAACACAGTCTCAGAAAGAGACGCTGACCTCGATGAGCAGCAACACAGTCTCAGAAAGAGACGCTGACCTCGATGAGCATCTGGGCTCCCGAAGGCACCAGTGCCCAGAGTAGGGGTCTCTTGACAAGTCAGCCTGTGCTCATCCGAGTGGGAGGAGGCAGGGACCCCATTGTTTTTCCTGACATTGCTGCTGCTTCTGAAGGAGTCCCAGGGAGTGGCAGATCCTCCAGTTTTTCCTGACATTGCTGCTGCTTCTGAAGGAAGTCCCAGGGAGTGGCAGATCCTCCAGTTGCTGGACTCCGAATAAACAACAGAATAATTAAGGACGAAGCCCCAGAAGGTAGCTGTGGGGCTGTGAGTCGTAACATCAGGAGACAGAGGGAGTTCTTGGTGACAGAAGTCAGGATGCATAGGGGTGACTGGCTTGTTTTCCCTCCCTCTCTCCCTCCCTCCCTCCCTCCCTTCCTTCCTTTTTCTCTTTGATTCTTTCACCCACCAGGCTTTTGTTTACTTTGTTTTTTTATTAAGTTCACAGCAGTGGGCTGGGTGATAAAGGGTAAACAAAGCATAGCTCTTTTCCTAAGGAAATTTAGTGAAGAACGCAGTTGTATGATAAACCGTGTCAGCAGAGCGAAGGGGTTCTTTTTTATTTTTTGCAGTTTTTGGCCGGGGCTGGATTTGAACCTGCCACTTCCGGCATATGGGGCCGGCGCCCTACGCCTATGAGCCACAGGCGTCGCCCACAGTGAAGGGGTTCTAATAGAGGTGACTATAGAATATTCTGCCACAGCTCCAGCATCCATGCATATTATATGAAAGAGGAGTGAGCAGACAGGCCAGGACAGAGGAGAGGCAGCATCCCCGTCCCCGTAACTCTCTGGCGAAGTGACCAGCAGTATTGCAGATTTCCGAGCACAGCGATCCCTCGGTGAAGGGGCTGAGGTTACCCGCACTGTAAGGCAGAGCACAGGACACGCAGCACCGTGGAGAGGGGGACAGCAGGAAAGCTTCCACGAGACTCGCAGGAGGAGACCAGCCGGTGCAAGAGCCCGGCGGCCGTGGCCTGCTGATGTGACATGAGGGGGACTCAGCTTCATTTGGTAAGTAGAGCTATTGAAACTAGAGAGGGCAGCAGAACAGGTGATGGGGGAGTCCGAGACTTAATGGAGGTGACGTGGGGAGGAGAACTGGAGGGAGAGAAGAGTAGGACGGGAGGGTACTGAGGCGAGAGTGGGCCGAGCAGCCCAGCACTGTGGATAAGGCCCAAGCGGGCACGGGGTCAGGCAGGGAACGTACCTGCAAAATAACCCAGTGGCCTTTCCTGGCGGCGAGGTCCAGTGCGGCCTCTGCCACGACCTCCTGTCCCTGCCCCAGAGACACGTTGTGGAAGTTCCGATTGTTGAAGGTATATCCAAGTTTTTTCCCTAGAAGGAGGATGGAGTTGTTATTTTTTCTTGTGCATCTAATGATCCGTGTGGTTTAATGCTCCTCAGGAGATGCAGACTCTCATATCACCCCTCAAATGCAGGGGTGCCTGAACCCACACCCCAAGCCTCCTGGACAGTAGTTCTACCTGCTTTTTGTCCCCCCCCCAAAAGGCACTTGTTTAGACCAAAATCTCTTCACCCTCCCGCCTCACTTAATCCACAAGGACAGACAGCGTGCTGCTATTCTTCTGATTTGCTCTCTTTTGCAGACCAGACACTGAGAGAGTGCTGATGTGACAAGGGTCACAGAGTAGAAAGCGTATGGCTGTGGTCCCTTGTGCCTTGCACTGTCCTCTAAAAAGAGTGAGGATATTCCCCAGAGCATTGCTGGCAGGTGGGGTCCGTGCAGGCCGCGTTCAGGTACTTCTGGCTTCCTGAACATTGCTTCCTATTATCCTCTGACCTCTCCATCCCCCACACAGAGAAAAGTGTAAAATCATCATTTTGCAGGAGTTAGAGTGAAGAGAGAAAAGAGGCAGGAAAAGAACTATTGGTTGCTTAGGTGTGAAGCATCCTGTTGGTTGGACCCCGATCAGGGTTGCTGGTATTGCCAGCAGACCAAGGAAATGACCCCACAAACACCAACACCAACACCACAGCCACACCATCCAAGCAAGGCCAAAGCTCTCAAGCTGCTTTGTCCAGGTCCAAGGAAAACAACACAAAGAAATGACCTTCACACAGAGGCCCAGTTCTGCTTAGACATTAGCCATTAACTCAGTCCAATAAAGTTTCCAGAAATCATGTAATATCTTTAGATAAAAGGATCATAATATATAATACATGTCTATAACACCATGAAGATATCGCTAAGAAATTTTTCTAGGAAGGTGAAGTAGA
The DNA here is from genome assembly GCA_963574655.1 of Perodicticus potto. Lineage (NCBI taxonomy): Eukaryota > Metazoa > Chordata > Mammalia > Primates > Lorisidae > Perodicticus > Perodicticus potto. The sequence goes on from CAUYRH010132448.1 coordinate 34,722, forward strand.
TGAGAAAAAAGAGGAAATCAAAAAAGAAAAACAGAATAAAAGTCTATACTTTAAAAAAATTAGTTTCAGAGGAACTAAAACTGAGGAATGTACTTTGATACTTGTAAAGAACATGCTTGAAAAAACTGCTAATGCTAAGTATTTCTTTTAAATATTAAAAATGTATATAGACTCTTGTTCCAATGTCTAGGACAAAGCAAGCTGATGGCTTTTTATAGTGAGAAATAGTTATAATAGATTTAACTGAGTCGAACCCAAAGAAGCACCTTTATTAAACTCCATAAATCCTAGCTGGCAATAAATTTGATGTCAGCTTTGGAACTGGGGAGATAAACAACTTATTCCAGGGAAAATACCAGGATAAAAGGTGCTGGGATTATTAGATGGCTTCTGTGACATTTCTGCTTACAAAGGAGCCTATTTATTTTCTTTATTAGCGAGAGACCGATACAGGGAAGGAGGTACTTAAAGATTAGTTTGAAATCTACAGACCGGCGAGATGGTCAGGGGCAAAGTCTAGTGCTGCAGCGCCTGGCTAGGATCAGTCTGCATTAACACGGGCTTGGAAGAGAGAAATGAATTTTGGAAACACTGAGAAGGAGAAAAATGGATTAAATGCTCACCGACTGAGCATTCAGCCAAAGATGACTGCATCGCATGAGAGCCTCCAGGGTGCTGAGGTCACCTTGCAGGCTCTCAGCATACCTTGCTGGTCCTTTCTAGGCCCCCTGGCCAGTTAGGTTCTAGGATTTCAATGCAGTTTTGAGCTGCGGCTTCCACGCCTCCACCCCCACTGCCTTTCTGACCTTGTTTCCCTCCTCTCCGTGTGGTGGTGTCACCTGGAGCTGTGGCTCATGGTAAACCTCTCCTAACACCTCCAAAGACCTTCACTTGCCTCCAGTCTCTCAGAGGGCATCTTCATCTCCTGTGGTCCTCTCTGTCTCCATATAACGATGGTGACGGGGGGAGAGAAGGGGAGCATTTTTCTAGCATTCTCTGGCTACCTGCAGGCTATTTCTTTCCCAGTTTCATATAAAAACCCTTCCCCATTTAAAGCACTTGTCATCTGGCTGTATTATCTATACACTTTTATGCTCTCTGCCTCCTACCAACTTTTCAGTGAGACTCACTTTGAATAGGGGCTTTGGAGCTTGGCTCCGTTTCGTCATGATCCCGGTAAACTTTGATGTCAATATGGGTGGCTCAGATGACAACCAGCCTCATGATTCCTCATCCTCATTTTCAGTGAACTTAACGCCCATTCGTTTCTGCTACCACCTCCTGATGGCTGTGCCCAGGGCTTTGTCATCCCTGAAGTCTATCTGGAGTCTGGAACATTATCCTCCCCTGTCCACTCGTGACTGTCACTTCCCACTTCCCAGATTGTTCTCTCTCTAACTCCAGTGAAGTGTCTAGTCCTTTGGCTCCCCCATTTTCCATTTTTTCCAATCTTCACCTTTACTTCTCCCTTTTATTTTGAAATGGACCCAATAATCCCGAATTTGAAGCATGATCTTACAAAATCCTCAACTCCATTGCCCCTGCCACTTCTTTTTTTGTTTCTTTTGTTTTGGAGGCAGAGTCTCACTCTGTTGCCCTGGCTGGAGTACAGTGGTACCAACCTAACTCACTGCAACCTCAAGCTTGTAGGCTCAAGTGATCCTCCTGCCTTAGCCCCCCAAGTAGCTGGGACTATACGTGCCTGCCACAACACCTGGATAATTTTTTTTCTTTTTGCAGTAAAGATGGGGTCTTGCTTTTGCTTAGGCTGGTCTCAAACTTCTGAGCTCACAGGATCCTCCTGCCTCAGCCTCCCAGGGTGCTAGGATTGCAGGCCGGAGCCACCGCCTGGCTGCCCCCTGCCACTTCAGCACTATCCAACTTTTGTCAAACTCCAACTCTTGAGTCCAAGCATTAGGAAAAGAGAAAATTAAACCATTTTGGTGAATCCTCAACCTCAATGCTATTTGGTACTCTTTCTGTGTATCCAGAAGCCAGCTTCAGTACCCTTAACCTTTGCTTTAGACCTCCTTGTGCACCCCACCTTGCTGGCTCTCCAATTCCTTGAGGCAGCATCTGCCATCTGGCAGAAACTCTTCAAACTTGCTGCCACATTTTCTGCACATCCCCCTTGCTCTCAATCTATCAGTTTTCTCAATTCCATCTCTTTTTGTATCTTCAACTTTTACCTCTGTTTATTCTCCTGCTCCCTGGCACATGAACAAATGAATTTCTGTCATTGAAGAAAATAATAATCCATTAATCTCGAAGCCGATCACTCAACGCTGTACTTGCCCTGGCTTAGCCAACTTTTAATTGCCTCTTGAAGAAAAGAGAATCGGGCCAGGAACAATGAAAAAGGGACACAAAGCAAAGAATGGATCATCTGGCCACAGAGACACAAACCTGGAAACTGGTTCTTTGGACACAGCCAGAAGCAGCCTTCAAAAATCTCAGTGAGCTCGGAATTCTGACCAGAACATTGGAAAGAGAAAAGGCAGACAGCAGAAGGTGGAATATGTAGCTTCTTTCTGATCACAAGATGGAAATAACAGAATTCATTTCGTCAAAACCAGGTAATCAGACAAGAAGGATAAAGACCAAGCAAGACCGTGCTGCCAAAAAGTTAAAGCAAGTGCAGAGAAGTGGTCTGCAAGAGGGCAGAGAGAGAGGGCAAAGAGGGGGCTCTGCTCTGAAAGAATGAGATAAAAAGATGTGAAGGAAGGGACCAAGCGAGCCTCCTCGAAGTGTCAGCGAGCCTTCATCATCACGCGTCGTCATCATGATGCCACACTGTTGCATTGTCAGCTCCTCAGAGACCTTTCACATCTGAAATTTCATGTTCATCTTCACAGTAACCCAAGGAGGTAGGTCTCATGGGTGATTGAAAACAAAGAAGAATTAGATGAAGCAAAAGCAAAAAGTAAATGTGCAAACAAGGAAGGGTGGCTGGTTTGGGAAGAAGATGATGAGAAAGGAGAGAAGAAGATACAATGAAGGCTCCGTGAATGGATTGGACAGGAGGCAGGAAGGAAGCGGTGGGGTGGATGGGCGCCAAGGAAAATGGAAGGAATTCTCCCTCTGTCTCCCATTCTTCTCCCTCCTCCTCTATAATTGTTGAAGAAGGAAAATTCTAGGGCAGACTGGGTAGCACAAAAATGTTAGAAAAATATAGACTCCTAAGTAGGAAAATTACTTATTAATTGACCTATGGATGAGCTTCAGGGGCTTAGGGCAATCCCACAGTCATGCACAGAATTTTGTTTGGCATGGCTGCATGCATTTAGGGCGTAGAGTGAGGACAGGGTAATGAATCTTCAATCTGACTCTCCGGGTTTTAAAGCCCTACCCAGTGTTAAGAACTGACATGTTGAAACATATGAATAGAGAAATGAAGCAGTCACGAAGATAAATGAAATATCCAAAGATGGGAACAGCTTCCAAGCTTATCGAGACCTTGATGGAGGAACACAGAGAACCACTTGATAAACAGAGTCTGCAAAGCAAAGAGACAGTAAGTTTGGCTAATACACTGGGGCCAGTGGACACAGAAAGTGTTCAGCTCAGCCATGCGGATTCCAAACTAGGCGCCCATCAGGCAAGCTGATTCGATTCAAGATGTGGGAACCATGGATGTTGCCAGAATATATGTTCTAAATGGGTAAATTAGAAAATAAATCAAAGGCAGGGAGGGAGGAAGGGAGAGAGAAAGAGGCACAGGTGCCGAAGTAATCTTTAGTTGAAGAACAGCAATATTGCTTCTAGTGAGGAAATGCCCATTAAGATTCAGGCAAGGACAGGCTTCAGATAACATATTCAAAGACAAATAAGCAGTATAGATCAAGGGGGGGGTGTCAGTTTGCCTGAGATGACAGAAAGCGTCAAATGACATGATGGAATAGCCGGAGGTCAATTGGCTGAGAACAGTAGGAAATTGCTCATAAACAGGGTTTATAAAAGTCCTTCAAAAGCAAAAGTACTGAATGAAAATGAGGAGACAGATTTATCAATGTGAAAGAGCAAAGCCTCCAGGGGACGAGGCAAGGAACACAGAACTCTCTAAAGTGTGAAAGTCTGGAGTGGCTTATCTGGGACAACAGTTTCTTCTGGTTTGTTTGTTAATTCACTCAACAAATATTTACTGAGCACTTCTCTGGACTGTCTATACTGTTAGATGCTAGTGAGAAAATGATGAGTAGAATGACATGGTCCCTGACCTCAAGGATATTAGTGACAGCAGGCAGGCAAACATAACTTAAAAGGTAAAAGAATGACTAAATTAGGATGGCATTAAATGTTCCACAGCAAATAAATAGGTGCTATAAGAATGTATCATGGAGAAGCAAATAGTCTTACAGGGAGGAGGCTGGAAGTGCCTGCTACCTATAGGATAAGGAGGCAATGGATGGTTGAAAAGATTTCAGGTAAAAGGAAGCATCTGTGAAAACACTGGAGGTCATGACGCCTCTCGGGTGATGGGGATCTAAGAGGGCTGGAGGAGAGTAAGCTTGAGGAGAGGGAAGACCCCAGGCTGGGCGGAAAAGCCAAGCTATTCAGGCCACAGGGATCACCTGAAAGATACTGGACTTGACCTTTAGAACACCAAGAGGCTACTAGGAAGTTTATTTATTTGTTTGTTTTGAGGCTCTAGCTTTGCCCCCAGGCTAGAGTACAGTGGCATCCTCACACCTCACTGCAACCTCAAACTCTTCCTTGCTCCTGCCTCCCAAGCAGCTGGGATCACAGGTTCAGGCCACCATGCCCAGCTTATTTATTTAGTTAGTTTAGAGGCAGGGTCTCACTCTCACTCAGGCCAGTTTCAAGTGATCCTCCTGCCTCAGCCTCTCAGACTGTTAGGATTATAGGTGTGAGCCACCATGCTTGGCCCTAAAACTTTTAAGTAGAAGGGAGATAGAATCAGTTTTGAGACTGAGGGAGATGACTCTGGCTGCAGGGTGGCAAAGGATAGTGGAGATGAATGAGGCGGCTACCGTGATAATCCAGGGGACAGGTAAGGGAGAATCAGACTAGAGGGGCCACAGAGACATTGGAGACAATTAGATGGATTTCAACATATTTATGAAGTAGAGTCAATAGGACCAAATGTGGCAGGTGGTGGAGATGTCTGAGATGAGTTATTCCCAGGTTTCTGGCATGAGCGATTTGGTGAACCGTGGTGTCACCAAAAATAACAGAGTGAAATTTCTAGAGCTAGAGAAAGGTGTGACTTCCCTTTGTAATGGCAGACTGAGTGCTGAGCCCATGAATGAATAGGACATACCCCTAAGGTTTCCAGGTCACCAAAAAAGAAGCAAGGGAAGAACGTCATTCTGCTGTCTTATGATTTCTTGTGAACAAAACCGACTTCTAAGGACAACAGAGTCGCGTACCCAAAAGCCCTGAGTATCAGTCTTTTTGGACCTAGCCTGAAGCATTGTTTAGACATTCAAGTATTCAAAATTTTACTTTGCAAGATTTCCTCAAAAAAAAAAAAAAAGGAATAAAAAATTGAAAATAAAAAGCATGGGATGTAAAGATAGTAGGACTAATCCAGAATATCAAGAAAATAAGTCACAGAATAACAGCTTCCCAGGAGGTTAAGAAACAGTTTGTCTCTATCAGAATTGGATGCCAGTGGGCTCTAGGAAGAATGCCTTCAGGAAGAATAAGATAGATTCTTTCAACATATAGAAAGAGAAAGGATCTGGTGATAATGGTACATAGGGCATTTACCTCTCTCAAGAAAAAGAAAAGACAATTTGCAACTCCAGGAAGAACTAAATGCTGTAAAAGAAATTATCATCATCTGTGAAGCAAATTGAAATTTGACATAATTTTGAACTTCTGTGCTTACAACATTCTTCTTTGAGAGACCCTTAGAGAGTATGACATTGGATTAAAGAGAAGGAAATGTGTTCATATGCATTAAGATGTAAGTGCTATTTATTTGTTTTGATGTTTAAAAGCTAATCCATAGACTGGGTATGCATGAAATTAATGAGGCTACCAGAATAGAATGGCTATGTATTTTAGACTATGTATCAATAAAAGCATAGCTCATTCAAGTTGTGAATTGGAAGTCTAGGCTTACGTGGTGGGAAATCAAAAGCAATTATCTGAAATTCATGGAATAAAAAAATGAATTTCACTGATAGTATTTAATGACAATATATTCAATAGGGGATCTAAATATTTCAATATAGATATCAAAATTTAGAAGGTGTTTGCCAATAATTTATGCAATTTAGGTGAAATAGACAAAATCCTAGAAAGTAAAAAATTATTGGAACTGACTCAAAGAGAAAGAGAAAATTTGAATGGACATAACTAGTAAAGGGATTGAACTAGTAATTTAAAAACTTTCTACTCAGAATAGCTCAGCCCCCAAGCTGGGCATGGTGGTGGTGCCTGTAATCCCAGCTACTCAGGAGGCTGTGGCTGGAAGATGGCTTGAGTCCAGGAGTTTGAGAACAGCCAGGGCAACATAGTAAGATAGATCTTTATTTAAAACAGAAAAGAAAAGAATGAAAAGAAAAGAAAAGTTCATCTCATAAGACTTCACCAGTGAATTCTACCAAACATTCATGAGAATTAATATTAATTCTTCGCAAAATCTTTCAAAAAAAAAAAGGCAGAATATTTTCCAACCCACTCTGATATATAGATTACTAGTTATTATTCTGAATACCCCAAACAGACAGGGACATTAAAATAAAACAACAGGTCAATATCCCTTGTGTATATATGTATATGCAAATATCCTCAACAAAAATATTAGCAAATTGAATACTGTAATATGTAAAAAGAATTATATTCTATTCTAAAGAATCTAAGAATTATATTACATTCTAAATATTAGCAAATTGAATACTTTAATATGTAAAAAGAATTATATACTAGGTCCAACTGAAATATCAAGAATACAGGTTGGTTTAACTTCCAAAAATCTATTAAGGTAGAAAAACTATATTATCACCACAATAGATGCAGAAAAAGCATTGACAAAAATCTAACATCTTTTTACAATTAAAAAAAGAAAAACTCAACAAAATAGAAGTAGATGGCAACTTTCTGAATTTGATAAGGGACAACTATTCATGTGAAAAATCCACAGCTAACATCATATTTAACAACGAAGACTGAACTTTTCCTCTAAGATCAGAAATAAGACAAAGATGTCCAAATTTGCCACTTCTGTTTAACAGTGTACTGGAAATTTTAGTCAGGGCAATTAGGTAAGAACAAAGGAAATAAAGAGGCATCCAAACTGGAAAGGAAGAAGTAAAACCATTGCTATTTGCAGATGATGTGGTCTTGTATCTAGAAAATATTGAGGAATTCACTAAAACGCTATTAGAACTAATAAACAAACTAATAAGCTCAGTAAATTTGCAGGATAAAAGATCAATACACAAAAGTTCACTAGCAATGAAACTGAAATTAAGGAAACAATTCCATTTCCAACAAAGTCTAAAAGAAAAAAACTTAGGAGAAAATCTGACAAAAGAAGAGCAAAATTTGTACACTAAAACTATAAAAACTGTTAAAAAATTAAACAGAACTAATACATGGAAAGATAGGGTGATGCCCGCAGCTCAGTGGTTAGGGTGCTGGCCACATATACCCAGGCTGGAGGGTTCGAACATGGTCTGGGCCTGCTAAGCAACAATGACAACTGCAACCAAAAAATAACCGGGCGTTGTGGCCGGCGCCTGTAGTCCCAGCTACTCAGGAGGCTGAGGCAAGAGAATCGCCTAAGCCCAGGAGTTGGAGGTTGCTGTGAGCTATGATGCCACGGCACTCTACCAAGGGCAACATAATGAGACACTGTCTCAAAAAAAAAAAAAAAGAAAGATAGTCCATGTTCATGGGTCAGACTTAGCATTGTTAAGATGGCAACACTCTGTAAATTGATCTGCATATTTAGTGTAACACTTACCGAATTCTGAGAGGCATTTATTTTCTTTTTTGCAGCAAGTGACAAGCTAATCCTAAAATTTATGTTAAAATTCAAGAGACCTGGAAGAGCTGAAACAATTAAGAAAATAACAAACTTGTAGGACTCACATTTCTTGTTTTCAAAACTTACTACAAAGCTGCAGTATTCAAGATGGTTTCTGGCATACAGATGGACACATGCATTAATGGAATAGTATTAATAATCCAGAAATAAACTGTTACATTGGTGGTTAATTAATTTTTGACAAGAGTTTCAAGACAATTCAATCAGGAAAGAAATTTTTTAAACACATGGTACAGGGACAATTGGAAACCCACATGGCAAAGAGCGAAGTGGGACCTCTTCCTCAGACCACACATAAACATTGACTTAAAACGGATCATAGTCCTCAATGTAATAGCTAAAAATTAAACTCTTCAAAGAAAACAAAGGAGAGGAAAGCTTTGTGACCCTCCTGAGTTAGGCATTACTTTTTTAGATATAATACCAAAGTGCAAGTGACCAAAGGAAAAAAATAGATGAACTGATTTCAACAAGAGTAAAAACTTTGTGCTTCAAAGAAGACCATTAAGAAAGTGAACAGAACACCACAGAGTGGGGCTGGGTGCAGTGGCTCACGCCTCTAATTCCAGTACTCTGGTTGGCTGAGGAGGGTGGACTGCCTGAGGTCATAGGTTCAAGACCAGCCTGAGCAAGAGCAAGACCCCATCTCTAAAAATAGCCGAGCATTGTGGTGGGCGCCCTTAGTCCCAGCTACTTGAGAGGCTGAGCCAAGAGATTCACTTGAGCCCCAGAGTTGGAGGTTGCTGTAAGCTATGATGCCATGGCACTCTACCGATGGTGACAAAGTGAGACTCTGTCTCAAAAACAAAACAAAACAAAATGAAAACCACGGAGTGGGAGAAGACATTTGCAAATCACACATCTGATAAGAAACTTGTATCCAGAATATATAAAGACCTCCTACAACTCACAAATAACCCAATTTTAAAAATGAGTAAAGAATTTGAGTAGACATTTCTCCAAAGAAGATAAATGTATAAATGTCCTATAGGGACATAACAGAATGACAAGCTTCACTGGGGAAAGGTGACTCCAACCGCATGAAGTTGCCACTCCCTACTCACGGTGGTGATTGCAATTAAAAGATGGACAATAATAAATGTTGACAAAGGTGTGGAGAAATCAGAACTTGCGTATTGCTGGTAAAGTGGTGCAGCTGTTTCGGAAAACGGTTTAACAGTTCCTCAAAGAGTTATACATAAATACAGTAATTCCCTGCTCAGGCAGCGTACTCAAGAGAATTGAGAACAAAAGCTTGTACATGGCTGGTCACGGGAGCAGCATTCACAGCAGATGTCCAGCAACTGAGGAACGGAGGGATAAGCTGTGGTGGAGCCACCTACAGGATAGTCTCCAGCCATGAAAAGGAATGCAGTTCTCAGACGTTCTAAGACATGGCTGAACCTTGGAAACACAATGCTGAATGAAAGAAAGTGCATTCTATACGATTCTATTTATATCAAATTTCCAGAATAGGCAAATATTTAGAGACAGAAAGTAAATTGATGGCTGACTAGGGCAGAGGTAGTGGTGGGATGCAATGGGGTGTGATTGCTAGTGGGTATAGGGTTTCTTTTAGGAGAAACATTTTTTTAAATTAAATGCACATTAATTAGTGAATAAGAAAATTCTTTTCATTATACAGGTTTTTTTTTTTTTTGAGACAGAGCCTCAAGCTGTTGCCCTGGATAGAGTGCTGTGGCATCACAGCTCACAGCAACCTCCAACTCCTGGGCTCAAGCGAGGCTCCTGCCTCGGCCTCCCAAGTAGCTGGGACCACAGGCACCTGCCACAACACCCGGCCATTTTTTGGTTGCAGCCGTCATTGTTGTTTGGCGGCCCCGGGCTGGATTCCAACCCACCAGCTCAGGTGTATGTGGCTGTCGCCTCAGCCACTTGAGCCACAGGCACCGAGCCATCATTATATACTTCTTATCCATTCTTTAGGGCCCAGTTAGCTTTGTCACCTCCCCCAAAGCACAAAACAGATGCTGTATTTCCATTCATCCCATCATGAATATAGAATGACTGCTCATGGATTCGTATTACGTGGTGTGAATTCATTTTTTTTTTTTGCAGTTTTTGGCCAGAGCTGAGTTTGAACCTGCCGCCTCTGGCATATGGGGCCGGCTCCCTACTCCTTTGAGCCACAGGCACTGCCCCCATGGTGTGAATTCTTTAAAGAACTTGTTATATAAACACCTGTTGAGTTATTTAACTTTGCAAAATGCTGAAGTTTTGCCAGTTTTATAGTTTGAGGAAACACTCATATGATTATCCCCTCATTTCCATGTATAAATAAATACGTTTACTGAGTGCCCGTCACATGAAAAGTATGGCGTTAGGGGTGGTGGGGCAGGGTGGTTGTGGGGGGCACTAAGGTAAAAAACACACCTGATTCTCAAAGAGCCCTCACACATAGCAACACACAGCAGTTGCTGGACAATAACAACGTGGCACAGTTAAAGATAGGGTGGTCTAGGAGCACATCCGCGGGAATCCAGTGTCTTCTGGAACACTGGCTTTCAAGAAGGGCTCCCTGGAGGGGTGACATTGAAGTCAGTGTCTGAAGGATGAGCAGAGGCTGGCCGGGTGATGGAGAGGTAGGAGTGGAAATAGCCTATTTTAGAGAATGGAAAGCAATGAAATGTGATGGCTGCAGTGCAGGGTGGGAGAGAGAGAAGTAGGGAAACACACTAGGCAGAATAACCAGCCCCCAAAGATGTCCATGCCCTAGTCCTGGGGGCCTGTGAGTGTGTTACTTTATATGGCAAAAAGGGACTCTAGTTAAATGGTTAAACTAAGCGGTTAAAATAAGCATTTTGAGATTCAGAGATCATCCTGGATTATCAGGGTGGCCCAATGTAATCGTAAGCATCCTTAAAGAACAGAGATGGATCTAACCTCTAGCCCCGTAAGATTCTAAATGTCTGCTTTCTAAGCCTCTGACTTTGGGGTCAGTTGTTACGGCAGCCATAGGAACTAAGACGGGTGGGAGGCTGCAGGAATGGGGAGGACCAGGCACATGCAGTCTTTTTCATTTTATTATTTATTTATTATTTTTTGGGGGGGAAGGAAAGATAAGTTTATTATTTTGCTGGCAAAGAGGAAAATGGCAGACAATGGTCTCAAAATCCAAATTCCTGCTTCTGAGCTGAAGCCTAGAGCTGACATAAAGCCATTCTGAGGAGTTGGGCTTACTTTGAGAGCGACAGGGGCCCATGAAAGGATTGTACTAGTATTTCAGAAAGATCACTCTGGCCAGGCTATGGGGGACGGCTGAGGTGGCACGGAGGGGTCGCCTCCTCACGGGACTGTGGCTGTGGGCTCTGCCTTATGTAGCCCAGAGCGGCCTTTCCTGTCTCTGTTAGGTGGTCCTGTGTTTCTGCAGAGACCCTGACTTCTGTGTGTTGCAAATGCCAGGTATTGCATGATGAACCTTGAATCCAGAAAAGAGAAAGTGACAGGTGGGAAGAATGCCAGGGCATGGGGCTGATGCATGACCAGGCTCCAAGAGGAGGCCTTTCTCACCTTGACTCTCCACATCCTTCAGTGGGTCCACCCCTGGGGATAGGATGAAGAACATGGGAGTGGCTGGTCCTGATTCTTCAAATGAGGTTGCAAAATCGAGCGCTCTCCCCACCACATATTTACTTCCTAACTTTTCCTCCACAAAATCTCTGCCAGAAAAAAAAAAGTACATATATACGATATATGTCTATCAGTTGCAAAATAAAATTACATTGAGAAACGGAGGCCTGTAGAAATGAAGGCCGTGCTCAAGGTCAGAGACTACAGCAGTTACAGAGCTCAGGCTACCTCGAGTTCACTACTTGTTAAGTCTAAACTTAACCATGTCCTGCTAGTTACTAGGCTGCTCACCTGGCTCGAGGCCTCTTCTGAACACCCATCCTCCCAGTCCCCGGATGCCCTCCTGGGGGCCTGACGTCTTTGCACATCACCCATCTGTTGGGAGACCATCAGGGCCGATGTCTTCTGAAAGCTCATCGGCAGCTGAATCCTCTGTGCTCAACATCTCGCTGTCATCTAGCCCACCCCGAGGCCCTGTAGTGCTTATGTTTCTCATCATTCTCTGTCTCCTTTCATCCCACTCTACTTACTGCTGTTCCCTTCCAAAGTGTCTCTCATTTTATGCCCAACAGATGCTCACAGCCCTAACCACTTCCTGAGTGTCTGGTCCAACTCGTGGGCATAACTGAGACTTCCACATTCCCTAAGGACACGATTTTCCTGGCAGCCTTCTCAGCTGGACTCATTTTCCTACACCTGACATCCCTGAGGGCTGGCAGGTGGGACTATTGTTTCCAAACCATTTCTTCTCTTATGATGACCTTGAGACTCATGTCCCCCGGTGGTGTCACCATGGCCCCTGCACATCTATGTCATCTATTCCCCTCCTGGTCACTCTGTTCATTTGCTGACTTTCTCTCCTTCGACTGGGGTGACAGCAACTGTGTGGATGACAACCTTCTAGATTATTAGTGACATCAACCCAAGCAATCTGTGTTTCTCCCCACCTCCTCTGTTCAGCCACCTAATTTCGTGGCCACACCCTCACCTTTGTAACTACTTGGGAATTTTTCTATGTCTGAAAACTTAGATGGAATCATCCTGCTCCTTGACCGAGACCTCCCATCCTTATAGTTCTTTTTGACAATTTACCCTGGCTTCACCTGTTTTTTACCCGTATTGGTGCTGCAGTAGAGGCTGGAGTTTCAGTGTCTTGGCCTCCTGGGTATTTGTTTGTCATCCCCTTATTCTCATCACTTATTCCTATCCAGCATAGACTCCCTGGTCTACAACTTCTTTTGTTTTTTAAAATAACTTTATTGGGTATAATGGACATATCTTAAGATTTACCCATTTTAAGTGTACTAGTCAATGATTTTTAATAAATTTACCAAGTTGTACAATCTTCACCATCCTCCAGGTTTAGAACATTTTCATCACACCATAAGACTCCTTGGGCCCATTTAGTTAAGTCCTATTCCCAGCCCCAGGAAGAGGAAGCACAGATCTGCTTGCTGCCTCTACAGATCGTGTGGCCTATGACATGTGATCATTCTCTTGCCTGTATTCCCAACTCCCTTGCCTAATTCTTATCCCAACACAGCAACGTGAAATGACTCAAGCTCTGGTTCAGCTCTGACTGTGCCTCTGTGCCCCTGGGGGAAACCTTCCCAGGGTGAAGATTAGTACCAGCACAAATGCAGGATGGTGGCTGGTAGGCTCTCAATGCTACCTGGAATTTGGGTTTCCCCTATCAGTCTTTTCTTCCACTTTTTCACAGAACCTATTTTAGATTTTTCCACTCTCTGCAAACATCCAAGCCCACTGCCTTCCCTTGCACACACATGCAACTGATGATCTTGTTTCTTTCTCGGAGAAAGCAGAAGCTGGGGGTGAAGTCCTTCTCAATGTCCTGCGATACACTTCCCACCTTCCCTGTGGCCACACCCACCTTTCTCCCCTGTGTTTGCCATGGTGTACACAGAGCAATGGGCCTCATAGGATTACTGACGTAGGTGTAAAGGCTTCCGGTATTATACACATATGCCCTGATAGCTTGGAGGTCAAGACTGCCCTTGCTCTAGTCTATTCCTGGCCTCCTGCCACCCTGCTCCTTACCACCACCCTGCTCCCTACCTCCACCTTGCTCCTTACCGCATGGCATAGGTCATCCGGTCAGGCCGCATGGCTCTCATCATGCAGAGACGTTGCAGGGCTGTCTTGCTCTTCCACTCCTGGGGGAACTTCTCCTTCTCAGGACATTCTGACTCCACAAACTTTTTCCAGCTCTTGGCAGATCCTTCAATGTCCCGATCCAGGTTACAGAATTCTTCCATTGATGAAAGGGCCTGGGAAATTCCAGAGAATAGTGCTCTGATTAGCGCAATTTCTTAAAGAAGTTGTCATTTACATTGTGTTGGGAGTTGAGGACAAAAAGGTATTATATACACAATTCTGTCTCATTTATACTCTCATCTGCAGCCTCGGATCTTCCCCCAGGGAAAATGAAGGAAGAGGAAGGGTATTGATTAGCTCATGCTCAGCAAACTTCCTTAGTAATGGGCAATATTTGGCAAATAAAATGTTTGGAATGTTATTAGCAGCAGAGACTGAGCCCTGCTTGTCTGCAGCATTTCACATGGAAAGGAGGGACAAGAAGACTCATTCTGGTCACAGAGCCTGGACACCTCATGCAGGCAGAATGTGGACCGAAGACCCCATTCTTGGCAAGGGAAAACACCCCCAGAAAAAGGGGAAAATAAAAAAAGTAAACTAAGTGATATGGAACAAAGGAAAGTCAGCTAGTTTGCTTTTAAACCAACTGCTGCTAAATTTCTTATCTGAGCAAGTTTCCTGCTTCTCCTAGAAGCCTGGTCTATTGGGGATACAGCTTGCAATCACCCCTGCTAGGTCTGTAAATGCTCTGCAGGAACAAAGGCCACAGAGGATGTTGTGTGCAAGGCCTAGCAAGAAACATTAACTAGGCTGTCCCCTGCCTAGTTAACAGTCAAAACAAATACCCATTGTGGAGATTTGTATTTGGCCGGGGCAGAGATCAAGGGAACAGCTCGAGCCCTGAAATATGGGTTAGGAGGGCTTATACCTCTTATTGCAGAGAAAAACCTTCTGTGGTAGTGATGAGGAAAAATTCCTCTTTCTCGCCAATTCTTCAGAGGAGAGTGGGCTAGTGGCATTTTACTCCACAATGAAATAGTGGGTATTTAACAACCCCCTAGGAATCTGTGTGTATGATCATAGAAGGCTGCCCCCACAATAAGGCTCAGGTTCCAGATTTCTCAAGACTGCTCAGACCCTTAAAGTTAATGATTATAGAAACAATAGAAGCTGATATGCTTACTCAGAGAAACTGCTAGCATCTTTGTTCCCTTCCTCAGCTCACCCTCTGGGCTAATGAGCAAATAGCCTTCACTAAAGGCTGGGTGAAACTGACACTCTGGGGCACCATTGGAACCCCACAAATGGGTGGTGGTTCCCTGTGCTCCTGCCTTTGAAAATTCTATTCTGTGTTTTTTGTTTTTCTCTCTCATTATTTCTAACCTTACATTTCTTCAGTCAACCACTGCCAGATCCACAGGTCTTAATGGAACCTGCCTCTGGGGTGGGACCCCAATAACCTAAAATCATTGATTTCCCCCTTTCCACGCCAAACTCATTCTTCCCCCTGACCTTGTCAATTTCTTTTTTCAAAATGTCTCTAAAATCATCCACTGACTTTATATTCATGCCAACTCCTAAAATTTCCATAGGTAGTCTATTTCTATGGGTATTAAGTCCAAATGCATCACCTGGCAACCAGACCTCTTCATTTGGTGCCTCCCTTGAATCTGTCCAGCCAACCAGGCGTCCTGTTCCACTCTTATCCTGGTGTCCAGCCAACCAGGTGTCCTGTTCCAAGCTTACTGCCCCAGCCTTAGAAACGTGCATGCCTCATTCCCAGCTCAGACCTTTGTTCATGCTACTTCCATCATACGTAGATTCTGCTCTCTTCTCTACCAAATTTTACTTCTTCCTTTTATTTGTTGGCATAATTATTATTTATTAAAGTTCTACAAGTCCAGTTCCAAAGTCTGCAACTTCCCTTGGGTACATCTTCCCTGTCTTAGCTCATGTAAACCTCCTGTCTTACTGTAGACCACTAAGAGCTCCTCACAGTGTTGACATCCTTAAGGAAGAGTCTCCCTTAATTTGTGGATGTTTGACTGCTGACAGCTTTTAAGCCTGTCCTTCCTCTTCTCCTTCTTCCCAGCTGAAAATTTAGCCTGAGCTCTCCCTCCTCTGGTGCTGGATGGATGCCCCATGCACACAAACCCTCACCCGGCCCCACTCCCTGACCACCATGAAAACCCCAAGCCAGTCTCCTTCCCTGGCTCTCCCCAGCCACTTTGCAGACTGCCTATGAGCTCCCCTGCTCTGCCTAGAAAGCCTCAATATCTGAGCAATAAACTTTTTCACATCCATATGATGTGTGTGTGGCATCATGAGTCTGAATGTTGGAACTAAATTTTGAGTGTGGGAGGCTCCATCCTGTTTTTTCAGAGAGCCCACATCAATGTCACTCATTTAGACACTTAACTACCTGCCATCTTGGCATCAAGCTCAACTCTGCTTCTATATATGGTTTCATCAATGAGATTAGATACCAGACTGTGTGTCTAAAGCCCCTCTGATGGTGCCATGAATTTTAAGGAACCCAAAACATTCTTGTTATTTATTGAATTCATCCATTCATTCCTCTATTCTTTCAACATTTATTGAAGACCTACTATGTGCCATGGACTTGGGTATGCAGTGGTGAACCAATAAGAGCATGCCTTCAAGGAGCTTGCATCCCTACCTTAAGGAGAGAGGAGATGAGGGTAGTCTTGGTGTGTGGGATTCTGTTGTGCAAGACAGAGAGGTAGAGAGAAGAGAAGAGCATTTCAAGGAAAGGATCAGAAAGAGCCAAGAGCAGGGCTTGATAGGGAGCGGTGTGATTCCCAAAGAGTGTTCAACTGCCAACAAGGCAAGGGCATGATGGGCGGGGGACCCTCCACCTAGGCTCTCCACAGCTTCTCTCCAGTGGGGATCTAAACTCATGTTCTGACTTAACAGAGCCTTCCCGTGGGCTTTGCAGTTTCCCAACTTCACCCTGACTGCTTGGAGTGGGGAATGTATCCTCCTCTGTGCCAATCCATGGTGTGGGGTGGGATGTAGAAAGGTGGAAAGAGGGAAGAGAGAGAGAGGGGTTCTGGCCCCGGCCCTGCTATTCGTGAGCCAATGGACTTGGCGCCTGTTTGGGGACTTTCAGTTTTTTCATTTGGAAAACAAGGCCAAGTGGTTCTGGTCTGCCATGTCTCATACTTTCATGTAGATACAAATGCTTTGAAGACTATAAAGCCCTCCCTGTCCTTTCTTGGAGGGTCCTAGGGCTATTGAATTGCAATTGCTGGTTTACTTGTCTGTTACTCCCACAAGATGGTGAGTTCCCTGTGGGCAAGAACGTTTGTGGGCAGCTTTGAGTGCCTTTGGCCTAGCAGGCTGCCTGGCACTTAGGAAGTGCTCAGTTAATAAGGTTTGACATCTGCATGGCCAGCAGGAGGGCTCTTGACAGGCTAAGAAGGCTGAGCTTGCTGTAATTATTCCTCTCTGCAATGAGAAACTAACTTTCATCTTCTTTCAGGCAGCCACTCACCCCCTCTGCCCAGCTTGCTTCATTATTAACCCTTGTGCAGCCCTGTCTCCCCCTCTGGCATTTCCACAAAGCTGAGCAAATTGCACTGTGGTTGCTGCTCTCAGCTGCCAGGACGGGCTCCGAAACACACTTTCTTGAAGCTGTGGATTGAACACAATTGCAACATTTAATCTTCCAAATGAGGGAAAGGGATTTCTAGCCTTCTAATAAGCTAAATGGAAATGACTAATTAACCTAATTACTTTGGACTGTGTAGCAAAATACAACTGCACAAAATTGGCAACCAGAGTGGTAGTGTGGGGCCTTTTCAAAGGCTGATAAAGGCGTTCATCACAGATGAGGTTTTCTAATGAAGAACAGAACATGCCCATTACCTTAAAGTCCCACAGTTGATGGGACTTAGAAAAAATCCTTACAAAGGGTAATAATAAAAGCAGTATTTTATCCCAAAGATTTCATTCATTACTTGCTTATTAGTTCTTCGGGGGGAAACAAGGCAATCAGTCTTCCTCATTAGACAGAGTGCTTTAAAATTTTTTTTAATCATGTCCTATTCAATTATACTTATTTTGTTTCTTTAGGCTAAAATCCAAGTGAACACTTACAAAGAGCATTCATCAAAGGTTTTGACAATGTGTGCTACATAATGCATTGTGTTTTGCCTGCTCTCATCCTGGGCTGTACTTGAGTTTGATGGGTCTGGACTTTTTGCTGCTTCATGTAACAAATTCACATAGAGAGATAAAGCTTTATGCCCTGGCAAAATTCTTTGAACAGTCAGATGAACTTAGCCCACAAAACAAAACGAAAAAGCAGAGTGAAGCAAAGAGGACCAAGCAATCCATTTTGTGAGAAGAGGAATGAAACTAAATTGCACCCAGCTTTTCAGTTGAGCTATGTAAAAAGAAAGCATTAAAGAGTACTTGTGAGTCATTTATCGTTTATGACTTTTGTTGGAGAAGGCTTTGTGGATAATATAGAGAAAGGCAATTACACTCGGCCCAACTGGGGAACTCATAGTTTTTGAAAGTTTTTCCTTTTTTTTTTTTGGACAAATTCTATCAGGTACAACTCTTATCAACTATTGCATTTATGAGGTCTGACAAATAAGTTTTCAAACTTGTCACCATTCATTTATGTTGGCAGCACTGTACAAACAACTTGGTAAGGTTCATAATCTTGGTATATTAGTGTCTCACACCTGTGTTCATGGCGATGCGTGTTGGTGTCTTGCTACGTGACATTCATTATTGCTGTGTGTTTATTTGTGCTGTCATAAGAACGCTGGAGCTTGAACTACAGCAATGAACAAACATTAAATTTCTTGCTCAACTTGGCAAGAGTGGAAATGAAATCAGGCATATGTTAGTTCATGTTTATGGGGATAATGCCGTGAAGAAAATGGACTAAGTGTTTTTCTGATGGGAGAGAAGTGTCACTGATGAAGAGAGGTCAGACCAGTGAGTAAAGAGCAGAACTGATGAAAGCATCGCAAAATTTTGTCAAATTGTTTGTCATTGGCTGACTGTGAGAAGCATAGCAGACCAAGGAAACATCAAAAGAGAAACAGTTAGGAAAATCTTAACTGAAAATCTTGCTATGAGAAAGGTATATGGCAAACGGTCCTGAAGGAGCTCACCAATGAACAAAAGCAAAGGAGAACCAAAGTTTGCCAAGACCTTTTGGAGAAGTAAGATGATGTTTTGGACCAAGTTATTACTGGTGATGAAATGTGGGTATATCAATATGACCCTGAAGCAAAGCATCAAAAAACACAGTGGAAATCAGCCAATTTTCCACAACCAAAATTTTCATCAGTCCAAACCAAGAGTCAAAACCATGTGCTAACCTCTTTTGATATCAAAGAGATTGTTCATTATGAATTTGTACCAACTAGACAAATAGTTAATCAAGTTTACTATTTGGAAGTGCTGAAAAAGCTGTGTGAAAAAGTTAGACATAAACAACCTGAGCTTTTTGCCAACATTTCATGGCTCTTGCATCACAACAATGCACCAGATCACATGGAACCATCTGTGAGGGAGTTTTTAGCCAGTGAATAAATAACTATATTGGAACATCCTCTGTACTCACCTGATCTGGCCCCCAATGACTTCTTTCTATACCTAAAGATAAAGGAACTATTGAAAAGAAGACATTTTGATGACATTCAGGACATGGAGTGCAGCCCAATGACAGCTGTGATGGCCATCCCAGAAAAAGAATTACAAAATTGCTTTGAAGGTTGGACTAGGCATGGATGTTGGTGCGTAGATTCCCAAGGGAGACAGTGCTTCACAGGTGATCATAGTGATACTCAGCAATGAGATCTGTGGCACTTTTTGTAGGATGAGTTCATGAACTTAACTGTCAGGCCTCATATATCCCTCCTAGTGGGGTAGTTAATAACCATAACTCTTATAGGGTGAATTGTGCCCCCCCAAATATATATTGAAGAACTAACCTCTGGAGGTGTGAATGTGATCTTACTTGGAAATAGGGTCTTAGTATATAAGATAACCATAACTTTGACATCATTAAGTTAAGATGGAGTCGCTACACTTACTCCAGTGTAACTAGTATCCTTCCAAGAAGAGGGAAAACTGACACAGAGAGAGAAGATGACTTTGTTTCATACTTCTAGCCTCCAAACTGTAAGAAAAAATTTTTTAGTTGTTTTAAGGCCCCTCAGCTTGTGGTAGTTTACATACAGCATTGATAGGAGCTCTAGGAAGTGAGTAAACAGCCATAACCATGCTTGGCTTCCATTGTTGACAGTCTGTCTTACATAACCTTGTGAGAAAGGCATGATGATGAACATTTTGCAGCTAAGGAAACAAAGGCTCAGAGGAATAAGATAACATGTGGGAGGCCACATAAACACGAACTTGATCTTGAACCCAGGAATGTCTGTCTCCAGGGTTTGTGTTAGTCCTCCATCTCCATCATGGCTCTAGTTCTACAAATGGGTCCATTCAGAATTGCTTTCTGGAACTTATTTTCCTCAGGGGCATCAGACCTTGAGTCATTATTCTCAAGCTCAGGGGCCATACTGTCATCCTGCAAGTTAGACGCTCAAGTTCTACTGAGTACTTGACATGTGACTAGTCAGACTGAGGGATTGAATTTTTAATTGTATTTAATTTTCATTGTTTTAAAATGTCAGCATAGAAACTGAGAATTTTTATTTATTTATTTATTTGAGACAGTCTCACTATGTCGCCCTCTGTAGAGTGCTGTAGTGTCACAGCACCTCAAACTCTTGGGCTTGAGAGATTCTCTTGCTTCAGCCTCCCAAGTAGCTGGGACTACAGGTGTCTGCCACAACACCCAGCAATCTTTTGTTGCAGTTGTCGTTGTTGTTTAGCAGGCCCAGGATGGATTTGAACCTGCCAGCCTTGGTGTATGTGGCTGGCGCCATAACCACTGTGCTACGGGTGCCAAGCCTGGGACTTGTTTTAGTAATTGGAAAACTTCTGAAGATGTTTGGAATGACTTGGGTATATGAATCAACTGTTTTACCTCTAAAGTTTATGAAATCATCTAAATATTTGTGATGAAACTTTAGCATCTGAATTGAGATGAGCTATAAGTATAAAAATACACAACAGATTTCCAAGATATAGTACAAAAATATCAGAGAGCTCATTAATAATTTAATAACATTGCATATTGAAATTATATTTTGGCTATATTAGGTTAAAGAAAGTATCTTTTTTTTTTTTTTTTTGAGACAGGGTCTCACTATGTCACCCTTGGTAGAGTGCTGTGGCATCACAGCACACAGCAACCTCAAACTCTGGTGCTTAAGAGATTGTCTTGCTTCAGCCTCCCAAGTAGCTGGGAATACAGGTGCCTGCCACAACACCTGGCTATTTTTTGTTGCAGTTGCCATTGGTGTTGAGCTGGTCCAGG
Source organism: Perodicticus potto (assembly GCA_963574655.1). NCBI lineage: Eukaryota > Metazoa > Chordata > Mammalia > Primates > Lorisidae > Perodicticus > Perodicticus potto. The sequence continues at coordinate 55,883 of CAUYRH010132448.1, forward strand.
CTGGATTTGAACCCACCAGCCTCGGTGTATGTGGCTAGCGTCATAACCACTGTGCTACGGGTGCCGAGCCTAAAGAAATTATCTTATAAAAGCTACTTTCATTCATTTCTTTTTTTTACATTTTTTTAATACAACTACCAGAATAGTTAATATTACCTGTCTGGCCTGCAAGGTATATATTTTGGACAGTGATCCTAAGTGTGTCTATTCATCTGTACTTGACGTAGGCTGGGAAAATTGATGATTTTCATTTCTTTGCATTTATTATAATCATTCTTAAGTATTTTATGACTTTTGTGATCTTGGTTACTGTTGGAGTGGATCTCTCCCTTGCTTTCCCCCCAGATATATTATTCCCCTTCTCATTCACCATATTGGGCCCAGAGGGACAAATGAAGGTAAATAAAAATAAAATTACACCTTTATTATTTAGATCAGAGATTGTCCAACTACAGCTTACAGGGGCAATCTGGCCCACCACCTGTTTTTGTAAATAAAGCTTTATTGGAACTCAGCCATGTCCATTCATTTACATACTGTGTATGGCTTTGGCAGAGGTAAGTAGTTGCTACACAGTCAGGCCTGCAAAGCCTAACTATTTACCAATTGGCTCTTTATAGTCAAAGTTTGGCCATTTCTGATTCAGCTATAGTCCTAAGGTTGATTAAAACAATGCAGACTCTGAAAAAGAAGTTTGAAAACTATTTTCAGCAAGTGTAGCATTAGTGGAATTAGCTTAGAATTTCCTGAAATGACTCCTTTGAAGGGTACAGCCATGAATATAACGATTAAGTTCTAGGCTTTTGTTATAAAGTAAATCTACTTGGATAGATCTCAAGGGAATTATCTTGAGTGAACAAGACAATCTCAAAAGGTTATGTACTGTATGATTCCATTTATATAACATCCTTGAGATGAAACAAAAGTAAAAAAAAAATGGAGAACAGATTAGTGGTTGGCAGGTATTAGGAACTAGAGGTGGAAGAAGGTTGTTGTTTTTATAAAAGTCAAACATGAGAATAGATGGCCTTGAAATGATGGAATTTTTTGTTCTTTTTAAGTCTATTTCAGCATATTATGAGGGTATATACATTTTTTTTTTTTTATGGTACATACATTTTGGTTATATAGTTTGTTACTGCAAATTTTAAGTTACAGTCCTAAGTGTGCCCCTTACCCAGAAAGTGTGCAATGAATGCTTTTGAAGTACCTGTTGGGTGGGAATTTTTCCTTTCCCTTCTTCCCATACCCCCACCCAAAGTTTCTTGAGTTTTGCTTTCCTTTGAGCATATAGGTGCTGATCAATGAGTTTCCATTTAGTATTGAGTACATGGAGTGTTTGTTTTCCCATTCTTGTGATACTTCACTTAGGAGAATAGTCTCCAGACCCACCCAGGTTGTTATGAAAGTACTAGGTCACCATCTTTTTTATGGCTGAGTAGTACTCCATGGTATACATATACCACATTTTATTAATACATTCAAGTATTGATGGGCACTTGGGTTGTCTCCACATCCTTGTGATTATGAATTGTGCTGCTATGAACATTTGAGGGCAAGTGTGTTTTTATAAAATGTCCTTTTTCCCTTTGCATAAATCCCCAGAAGTGGGATTTCTGGATCAAATGGTAGGTCTACTTTTAGTTCTTTGGGGAAACACCATAAGTACTTTCCATAGAGGTGGAACTAGTTTGCAGTCTCACCAGCTAATCGTGACCATCGTGGTGATAACATGAATCTACACATGTGATGAAACTAAACACACACACACACGTGCACGTTAACTGGTGAATTCAGAGTAAGACCAGTGGATCATGCCAATGTCAAGTTCCTGGATGCGTTTCTGTCCTATATAATGCCAGATGTTACCATTGTGCAAAGTTGGGTATAAGGGATATCTCTGTATTTTTCTTAAGTTACATGCAAATCTACAATTACCTCAAAATAAGAACATTTTAGTAATATAATGAGAAAAAAAGAGAAAAAGAAAGAGAAAACAAGCCTGGTGCTATGAAGCATCTATAAAAATGCCACAGCAGTCAGTAAGCAGGATGCATCCTGTGGAGAAACTGCCTCACTCATCACACGTGCACCTGCCCCTGTGGAACGTGGGCCTGGGCTCTCCGGAGCTGGGGCTCCCTCAGTCAACATCTCCTGCAGGTATCGGGCCAGGTCCTGTGAGCACAGGTGTGATCCCGACCAAAAGGCCCTTCTAGTTCGTGATCTTTTCAGTGTTCCTAGAATCCCGATTGAACTAAGCTGCACAACATGGAGTGAAAATGAGCTTTGCCGTCAGACAGACCCAAACCTGTGTCCGGGACCTCCTTTCTGTAACTTTTCAGATCTCAAGTCCCCTCATCTGTTAAGTGGGAACAAATGATACCTGTTGCCGGGGTGGATGTGAGACTGGAATGAGGTAATGCATGTCAAAGGTCCCTGCTCTGTGTGAGCTATCATCCACTGCTGATTATCCCAGGATGAAGGACATCCCCTGCTCTGAGTCTGAGTTAGGGTTCACATGGAGCTGTCTGAGTCCCAGCACCTATTTATTTTGTGGAAATGCTGTGGCATCTTTGCCACACCAGCCCTCCTCCTCACAGAGGAGCCCATGTTGTAGGCTTAACCCTGGGTTGATGAAAGGCAGCTCAGCTGACTCAGGGGCTCCCTCGTCCCCTGGAGGCAGAGCCTCGCACAGCAGACTGCACCTGTTCCTTCTCTGCAGACCCAGTGAGCCGGGGCGGCGGCTGGGGGGTTTGAGGAAGAGAAAGTGAGGCACTGATGCTCCGTGCTTGAACTCCGGGAGAGAGGCCTGTGGATTTCATGAGGACGAGAGCCAGGGTGAAACTCTGAGAGGTGAGAACTCAACTTTTTTTTAGGGGCCAGCACTGACCTTGATGCCTCCCCAGGCCTGATGGGAGAGGAACTCCACTGGGCTGGTGGCGCCTGTTTGCACTGGGGACCGAAGCAGAAAGTCCACCTCTGCGGCATCAGCGTCCCGGTTCATGAGGAGAATCTGCAAAGTGGCAAAAAGATGCTGCATTTCTGTGCCTTGTGGTAGCCTCAGGGTCCCGGGAATCTTAGGAGTTGTCACCCAGCGTAATTATTGCTGCCTCTACCACTAGAACTGGCCCATCAGTTTTACTTGTTTAAGGAGGGTAGAGCGGAAGAAAGTCTATATTCATGCATGTTACTTCCGAGTCCATCTGTTTTCACCCCAAATGTCAGGGTGACAAATGCACACAGTGAAGGACTGTGTATCTTGGATAGCAAGAATTTATGAAGTGTCACTTTCCCTTCCTCAAACCCCCTGGCTCCCTGGGTCTGTAGAGAAGGGACAGGTGCAGTCTGCTGGTGAGGCTCTGCCTCCAGGGGGCGACGGAGACGCTACGAGATGGGAATATTTGTTTTATTTATTTTAATATTGAACTATAACTTTTATTTACTTTTTAATTAAAGTCATAACTGTATACACTTATGGGGTACAATGTGATGATTTGATATACAATGTGGAATGCTTAAATCAAACTGATTACAGTAACCATCCCCTCACTTGATTATTTTTGTGGTAAGACATTTAAAATTTACTCTTAGTAATTTTGAAATATACCCTTGCATTGTGCACATTAGGCAAGATCCCACTAAATGCCCTCCCTCCTCCCACCAATCGCCTCTCCCTCCCCTCCCCTCTCCCTCTTCTCTCCTTCCCCTTGCTAGACTGTATTTGTGTTTTATCATTCGTATGAGTGTGTGTTTATATATTGGTTTCCTAATAGTATTGAGCACATTGGACACTTTTTTGTTCCATTCTTGACATACTTAACTAAGAAGAATGTGTAAAGGACCCAACAAAGAAAGGAAATATCATTGATGGAGTTGGAAATGGGAATATTTAGATGGGAAGGGAGGACTCTCTGGGGAGGGGGGAATGGATTGTGCAGAGAGGTGGCAGGGGAATTAGAGAGACGAGTGCTTGGGAAGGGCAAGCATGTGGCTTGGTTAAAGCTAATGAGTCACACGGAGAGGTGGGGCTCACATCTCTCTGTGAAGGCCAAGCTGTCATCTGGGTTGGAGTGCGGACAACAGGTGAGGGGGCAAAGCCACAGTAACACTCACCCACAAACTCAGGCTATGAAGGGTGTAGAGTGAGCACACCGGTGACCGTGGAATATTAGATTTTTAGAATTGCAAAGGGCCCATAAGATAATCTAGTCTGTGCTCTCAATTTACATATTGAAAAAAATCCCAATTCTAAAAGATTGGATGGATATGTACAAGGCAATAAATTTTCATGACTTTGTGATATTGAGAATAAGTGGAAGACAAAGGTTTCTTCTTAAAGAGGCCACAGCATCGGAAGTCCCTACTTCCCAAGCCCTTGAGAAGCAAAGTTGTAGAAAACATTCTAAGGCCAAGGCTGCTGCATCTGTAGAAAGCCCTGGGCAACTTCTTATCCCAGGGGAAGATCGGGTAAGTAAACTTGCAACTCAGTGGTAAATAAACAGTGAAGGCTACTCCATCAACGTTGTTACAGCATCTCAAAAAGCTGGTTATTAGTCTGGCCATCTAATTTCATCTTCAGTGCTGGCTTTGACTGGAAGGTAGTGGCTGCTGGGGGGCTATGTTGGGGAGAATTTTAGATCACTCAGGATCAGCAAGAAAGGCACAATGATGGATTATGCATATCTGCCAACTGTGGGAAATGGTCACGGTGACATGTACCATGTTGAACCTTCTTGTCTACTGCCTCTATCTCCGGACGATTGCCTGGACAGACAGTTGGCCCTCTGTATCCATGGGTTCCCTCTCCATGGATTCAACCAACCATGGATCAAACAGACTTTTCCACTTTGTCATTATTCCATAAACAATACAATATAATAATCATTTATATAACTTTTACATTGTATCAGGTGGTATAAATAATCCACAGATGATTTAAAGTATATGTGAGTATGTGTGGGGGTTCTGTGCAAATACTATGCCATTTTATATCACAGACTTGGGCATCTGTGGATTGTGGTATCCATGGGGATTCCTGGAATCAATCCCCCCATGGATCCCAAGGGATGACTGTACTGGTGGGAAGCAAGTTTCAAAGAAAAATTTCTCAAGACCTGATGTTGGGGTACTAAAGATGACCTACTTTCTGGAAATTTCTCTTACCTGAAAGGTGAGCTGGGCAAGGTAGGTCAGCTTATCACATTCGAAGAGCCCGCGGGTGGTGTATTGATACACAGAGAAGGTGATGCTGTCCAGGAGATTGGCCACACGCTCCTTGACGCTGTCTCCAGGAGCTGCCCTTTCCACAGCCTTCTGGAAGACGATACTGAATGCCTGGGGATAGAAGGTAGGACACTGGCAATTCATACAACTCTCTTTGTGTGTATACTAGTGGTCTTACCTATGAAGAATATTATAATTTTCCAGCCCATAGAAAATTCCCCAGCATACCCTGCCAACAAGGGACAATGGTCAGTCACAGGGAAACATGCTACACAAATTAGCTCTTTTCTTAGTTTGCTCATATGAATTATTTCTTTGCTATGGGGCACATGGAGATGAGCCTATAGCTTTGATCAGTGAAACATAAATGTCCAGCAGCTAAAATAATTGAAATAGTTCCAATGAGTTTTTGTTGAGTAACTACCTGAATAGAAGGTAGATATGGCCAACAATAACCAGCTACCATCAGTGATGTGATCCAAATGGTTATAAAATTCTTGGTGGTTAAAAAGAATGTTTGGCACAACTTTACCGTCTGAAACTGATCCTGGCATGTGATAGGTACTGAACTTTTTTTTTAAGTTTTATTTCCTGTTAATCTTATTTCTATCTCGTGAGCCTGTGGAAGAACAGCCTAAGATTGTGAGAGGATCTTAGGTTGTGAGAAGTTTAAAGATTATTAATTAAATTATTTTTGAAAGAAGTTCAAAGCACAGTAAGTATATTCTTTTTTAAACTCTTTTCTTTTTGTCAACATAATGTAAGTGTGCTACTGAAGTTTAACCGTAAGTTCAAGAGTGCCATGAATAAAAAAATTTGAGGAACACTGCTCAAGACCAAGGGTCTCAGACTCAGTATCTTCACAGCTGGAGGTGGAAGATCACCAAGGGAGGGGTGGGGCCTGTGGCAACACTGAGGGCCCTTATATGCATTTAGGAAGCAGCATCTCTTAGCTCCAGTGAATTTGTGCTGTGTGCGATGTGAGCTCACGGCTGCCAATCTTCCAAACTTCCATGAGATGCCAGAAATCAGGGTTTGTGTGGCTTCTTCTTTTTCTTTTTAAAGGTTTCAAGTTAAAGTATTTGAAAAGCCCTCTGAGGTTAACAGTACTGCTTGGAGGCCAGTACTCTGCTCCACATGCTCTGGGTGTCTGAGGCTTCCCTTTCTAATTTCCTTGAGAGTATTATTCCCCCAGCCATGTCTCTCTGCACAATGCACATGACAGGAAGCCAGGCCTTCTGTCATTCTGCAGGAGACCCCAGGGAGGGGTCGCCTTGGCACCCTGCAAGTGTGTCTCAGTAACACTTGCCTAGGCTTTGTCTGAACCTGGCTTGGAAAGAGTTGTTGTTTGTATAAAAGCAAATCCACACATTTTAATATATCCTGCTCAAAACACTTTTAAAAACTGGGGTGTGTGGCTCTTGCCACGTTGGCCTATCTGAGAATGCCTCTCCTTTCTGTCTCAGGAATGGGAACTGGAAAACCCAACTGCAGACAGAAGGCCATACTGTGAACATGCCAGTGGCTCCTTTTTCCCCAAATCACAGTGTTTTAGCATTTTTGAAGCCCTTACTTCAGCTCCTTATCATTAACCAGTTAGATCTGCTTTCAATAATCAAGCTGGTCAATGAATAATTGTCCTTTGCAATTCTTAATAGCAGTAAGATATACTTCCCCACTTTTTAAATTGTGCTTCAGAGCTTCCTATATCAGGACACTGTTGCTGACAAAATAATTTACAACATGTTATTGAACACACATTTTCAAGGGCTTCATTTCATTTATTATTTTCAGTCATTGCAGTAGGCTTCTTATAGGTACCTCATGTCAATTTCGACTACTCTTGGACCTGGGGAGGTGACCCTATAGCTATCAGGCTTTTCATACTGTTTAAAATATTTCATAATTCTGTTTATACTGTTTAAAATATTCCATAATTCTCTTGTAGATTGCCTTGACCTTAATATAAGGCTTTCTTTTTAAAAACATAGAATATTATAAACACAATTCATCCAATCTGCAGAGACTCTACATTAAGGGAAGGATTGGGAAACAATGAAATGCCACATCCAGTTGAACCAGCCCCAGGAACCGAAGGTGCTCTGATTTCTCATCTGCTCACCACCATTCCCGCATCTGGGTCTCCATGTGGTGGAAAACACTTCACAGAACCTAAGTGTGTGCTGTGTGTGTGTGTGTGTGTCCCCTCTTTGCTGGGTGAAACCAAAGAAGCTGTGCAGAAAGTCTTTGCCACCTCTTAATGGCTTTTCGACTGTGGTCTTTTGATGAATGTCCAAGGGGAGAAAGATGTACTTTCAGAGATGCTCTGAAAATTTATAAGACTTAATTTTTTCATGGGTAAGCTAAGTTTAGTCAACACTGACAATTTGTTCGTAGGTTTGATTTGGGGAACGTTTTAATAAGTATAAAGCAGGAGTTTGGAAGATATTAAGGTAATAAGAGAAGTAATTTAAACTGGGTCTATTGTTACTGTCTGCTTTGGCTTTTAATCCACAGAAATGACACGCCCATTTCATGGTCTCTAGCACACTTTAAATTCCTTGTATTTCTTTGGCATTCCCTTCCATACATTCCATCAGCACATCGTATCCGCTCACTGAATGAAAGAGGCTGAGACCTGCTATCGCAGCCCCTTCCGTTCCAGCCAGAATTACCAATGAGTCACGTAAGGCTCAATTAAAGAGATGAGGACAACAGTGAAGGGGTAAAGGTGACACAGCTGCTCTCCTGGCTTTGATCTTACAGATCTGTCACAGCTAATGGAGCCGGTGGATAAGGGCTCTGGGAGCTGCACCGGAGCATCACACTGCTTTGTTATGATGATGTGAACCTGCAGGCGTGAGTCACCTTGAGGGAAAACTGGTACATTGGGTGGATCTTGCTGAGGTCGTTCATGATGAAGTACAGCAGAGAGGCTCGGGCAGCTGCCGGCCGGTAGTGCTCTCGGGCCTCATTGATTTTCACTTCAGTCACCTTGGCCTCCTGCACCTGTTGGGAGAATAAATAGCCCACTGTCCAAACCAACCAAGGCTCTCTGGGAGTCAGCGTGGCCTGTCTGCACAGGAGGTGGAGTGCACTGGGATGGGGTAGTTAGTGGGCAGAGGGCAGAAAGGCTCTCGTGACATTCCTCAGGAGAGCTCCCGGGGGAAAGGAGGTGGTGCACGTCTAGGCCTTCACAAGTGTGAGGGTATCAGCTGGGGAGTGTGGGCCATGCATGTCTCCAGTCTCCGTCTCTAATGCAAAAGATACAATGGAAAAGCAAGAAGTATGTATGACGTGAAAAGGAGCTAGAATGCCAAGCAGAGGAAATACAGAGAAAGAACAAAATAATTCTCTTTTTTCTTAATCTTTATGAAATAGTTTGTGTATAAATTCACAAAGAAGGTCTCTTTCAGTGGAATAGTCTATTTTTAGAAAACTTTTTATCAGAAGTAAAGATCACACAAAAGACCCGAGCATCGGGAGAGAGATTTCTGTTGACACACGCCACTAAATAAAAATCTCTATCTGCTCTGCCCTTATGCTCCAAAATAGAACAAAAATACGATAGTTAGTGGGAAAACAAAGGAAAAGGCAATCCTTCCATGCTGATTCCTACTGGAGATGTTCTCATAATAAACAATTATCAATACCAACTATAGGAGGAAGTATTACCAATAGACCTTTTCCAAAAACAGTAACAAAAGACTGAAACAACAACAACCCCCCTGAAGATTTAGCATCTCAAGAACTGAAGATAATTGAACAACCTAAAACTCACCACTGAAGTGTGCTTTAGAGCAGTAGATACAAAAGAATGAGCAGAACCAGGACATTGCAGAAAAGAACAGGCATACTTGAAAAAGAATTAACTAGAACTTCTAAAAATAAGAATACAGTTATTTAAGTGAAGATAAAAAAGAGGACAGGTTAAATAAGAGACTAGACTTGAAAAGAGAGTTAGCAAACTAGAAGAGTGATCTGAGGAAATTGTTACAAAAGCCGCTCAAGAAAACAAAGACAAAATATACACAATAAGTTATGAGATTTGGAGGACAGAATGAGACATAAAGCACATCCGACAGAAATGAGCAGAGAATAGACAGAGACAATATTTGAAGCTCCAATAGTTAAGAATTTTTCTAGCTGGGCATTGTGGTGGGCGCCTGTAGTCCCAGCTACTGGGGAGGTTGAGAATCACTTGAGCCCAGGAGCTTGAGGTTATTGTGCTATGGCACTCCATCCAGGGTGACAAAGTGTGACTATCTCAAAAAAAAAAAAAAAAGGTAATGAAAGGCCAGCGCTCTTACTTTGAAGAAGCTTATCACTCTTAAATATAATAAATAAAAAATAAATAAATACTGAGTAGCAAAATTTTGGAATATCAAAGATGAAAAGAAAATGCTAAAGGTAACTGGAAAAACAAGAGAAGTACCTATAAAGGAACAGCAGTTAGGGCAGCGCCTGTGGCTCAACGGAGTAGGGCGCTGGCCCCATATGCCAGAGGTGGCGGGTTCAAACCCAGCCCTGGCCCAAAACTGCTAAAAAAAAAAAAAAAAAAAAAAAGGAATAGCAGTTAGATCAAAAGCAGATTCTTAATAGCAACAATGCTGTAAGATATTTTATAAAACTAAAGGAGAGGAAATGATCATAGTTAAAATACTCCGAAGTTCTCACATTGTTTGAGAGGCCTAGATACATTGCTTAACTTTAGACTTTGTTTTTTATATATACGGATACATACACCTCTCTCTTTCTCTCTCCATATAAATACACACACACCCATATATATATATACACATATATATATATATTTGCATCTCATATACAAAATGAAATAGTTTTCATATATAAATAAAACATTAATAGATAATAATAAAAGTGTGAATAGCTTTATAATCAACAAAGCATAAAAGAAGGGGGATAAAGGAAAAGTAAGAAAAATCAATAAAGGAGAAAAAAAGTAAAAGCATGCTTAATAGAAAACACATTAAGATAGTGGGAAAAAGCTCAACTGTATCAAAATATAAATTGGTTACATTCCAGCTATTAAAAGACAAAGATTCTCAGAAGTGGGTGGAGCTGAATTAAACTCATGTAATTGCTTAGCTGCTATTATGGTAAATTCATAGTCTTCAACCTCATCTGAGTCTTTAAGGCTGTTCATTAATCTCCATGACTCTAGTCAACTTTTATTCCCATTTCCCACAAGAACTGTGATAAACCTTGACCTCCTCCCCCAGTTCTCTATCTCACCACTATTCCCTCACTCTCTGCAGATGAACTTGACCCATGTGTTCACAGATTTTATTAAAGAGACCATTGGGAAGGATTTACCTCAATTTATGCTTCCCCCTCCATTTCAGTCATTATCTCTTCTACCCTAGTTTGCACACACAGACCATTTCTGTCCCCCCCCCTCATTCCTTATAACATTGGGAAATGACTATCTTTCTAAAGATAAGGTCATCTGTCACCTGAATTATAGTCCCCAACTTTGTCAGGTACTCCACTGTATTGACTGTTTACTCTTATTCCTGGAAATTCAAATCTTCTCAACTGCCTTTTTCCCTTTTTTCTTGTTTTTTTTTTTTTTGTTGTTGTTGATACAGAGTCTCATTTTATTGCCCTCGGCAGAGTGCCGTCGCATCACACAGCTCACAGCAACCTCTAACTCCTGGGCTTAGGCGATTCTCTTGCCTCAGCCTCCCGAGTAGCTGGGACTACAGGCGCCCGCCACATCGCCCGGCTATTTTTCTGTTTTGCAGTTTGGCCGAGGCTGGGTTTGAACCCACCACCTTCGGTATATGGGGCCGGCGCCCTACCCAATGAGCCACAGGCACTGCCCCTCCTTTTCCCTTTTTCTTTACAATCCGTGCATCTTCCCATCCCGAGATAGGACCAGGTCTCTCCCATCTCGGGGGAAAAGTCTCCAGAGGCCCCACATACTCCTTAAAGTCCAATCCTTTCTCTGTACCATTTCTTACAATAGTTTTGCTTTTTTGAAGAATTGTCTGTACTCACTTTCTCTTTCTCAGCTCTCGTTCTAATGCAGTCTGCCTTCTCTTCCCTTACTTCACTGAAACTATTCTTTTCAAGATCATTATTAATGCCTTTTTGCAAAATTCAATGGACACATCTCAACCATATGTTACTTGAGTTCTCGGCAGCATTCAGCACCACTGACATCCCTTCCTACTGAAATGCTTTCTTTTGTGATACTTCATTTCCCTGACCTTCCTCTCATTTCTACCCTATTCCATGCTGAACATCTTTGTTCTTCTCCTAACATGTGTGAGTGGTGCTCAGAGCTCTGCTCTCAGTCTCACCATTGCACACATCCCTTCTAGGCGGCTTCATCCAAACCCAAGTGTTCGATTGTCAACTGCTAGGTGATGACTCTCAGGTCACTATTGCCGGCCAAGACCATATAACCAAAAATCTACAGGATATTTCCAACTGAATGGCTAAAAGGCACTCCAAACTCGACATACCACCAACGAAAACCATCATTTCTTCTCGCCCCCTAAACCGACTTTTGCTCACCTTCTTTCAGGGATTGGTGCCAGTATGCACCCAGACGTTTAATCCAGGAATCCAAGACTCTTCCTTATTTTTTTTTTTTTGAGACAGAGTCTCATTATGTCACCCTCCATAGAGTGCCATGGCATCAGAGCTCACAGTAACTTCAAATTCTTGGGCTTAAGTGATTCTCTTGCCTCAGCCTTCCAAGTAGCTGGCACTACAGGTGCCTGCCACAATGCTCGGCTATTTTTTTTGTTGTTGTTGTTGTTGTTGCAGTTGTCATTGTTGTTTGGCAGGCATGGGCTGGATTCGAACCTGCCTGCCTCTGTGTATGTGGCTGGCGCCCTACCCACTGAGCTACAGGTCCTGAGCCCCAAGACTCCTCCTTGACCACTCCTCTATCCAAATGCAATTATATCAAATCAATTACCAAGTTTTTCAGTTCGACTTCCTTAATCGCTCTTGAATTTGGCCACTCTTTTCTGTCACCACTGCCACCACCGTAACTCAGGGTGCCCTTACCTCAAATTTGAATTCATGCATCTCCTGTTATTTTCTCCAACTCCTGAATTGCCCATCTCTCCTACAGACTGTAGCAAGAGCGATCTTTCTAAAGCAGAGATCTTGTCATGTTACCGTCCTCTTTAAAAGGAAATCAACCCCCACCCCCAAACTCTTAACTGATCTGTGATTTCCATCAGGAGAAGGCCCAGTCCTCTCAGCAGGATTCACAGTGGAAACTGAATCTGTCTTTCATGGCTCATCTCCAGGGACCACTTCCAGTCCCCATCCCCCTCTAGTTCCAGTCACTCCCCCTGGAAGCGTCCCCCTCCTTCTCGCCCAGCGTGGAGGGGGGTGAGTACACATCTCGTGCTCATGGCTCCCTGTGCGTCAGCCACCTCAGCCCTCATCGCTGTTGTGTGACTGCCTATTTACTCATCTTTGTCCCGTAAGGGCCTGGTCTGGGAACACTGGGATTCTGGCAAGTTTCTTGTTGTACCTCCAACTTTCATCATAGACCTTGGAATATAGCAGTTTCCAAGTAAGTAGTCATGGGTTGAGGGAGTGAGAAAGAGAAAGAAGACTCAAAGAATGGGAACAATAAAAAAAAAAAAGCTCCATACATCCCGTGGCACACAGAGGTACTCAGTAAGTGTTCACTGACTTTAAAGAAAAGTATAAAGAAAGAAGGGGAGGGGAGACAGGGAGACAAGTGGTCTTCTTTCAGTGTGGGTGAGCCCAACCTCTGACCTGCTCCCTCCAGGTGACTTGGGTTCTATTCCCCTGTGTGTTCCAGGCCAGTGGGACTTCTGCCATGATCCCTTTACACACTCTCACACCTCTGTCTAAAGACTCGGAAGCCGGGGACAGCTGGTGGCAAAACCTGGTGTTTGCTCGGCAGCTGTTGAGCCACTGCTAGTCTGGACCTTCCTCTCTTGAGCCCTGAGTTGTTTGTTAACTCAGAGTGGGTATGCCCTGGCTTATTTGCTTTGTCCACCATTACTTTTCACTCTCCCGCCTTGTCCTGACCTGCAACAAAGTCTTGCACACTTGGAGAAATCCCAGTAATCTAATAGCACCAGCATATTCCCTCAAAGGTACATTGCTCTAGGACACTGTACAGACACGCTCTGTCCTGCTCAGGACCAGCATCTCCGCTGTTCTTCTGATCTAAGAGCAGAGACAGGATGCAGAGTCCCTGTGTACGTCTGGCAGCCTCTGGGAAAGAGCAAGGACTTGGGTCCCTTCCCCAGCAAATCATGTCTTCCAGGCCCCCAGCATGGGGAATAAAAGCCTTCCAGATATTGTGAACTAAAGGAAGCAAGCTACACACAACAGCGTAATTGTTTCCCAGGATGATACAGTGTTTGAGAGCTGAGTTTCCCTGGAAGTCACTGAAGTGTTCTCATTAAAGGCAGACTTGTGATGTTTTTGCAGTCCAGTGGGTTTTCTCAGGATGCAATCACACCCAAACCAGTCAACCTTCACAGCAATGTGATTCTTTAGCTTCAGGGCAGTTCCACAAACTATCTATCTGAGGCCTAGAGTTTGAGTGAGCATTCCCTGCACAGAAAACCAGGCTCTAAGCAGATGTAAGTGCTCATCAAATGTCTGTGCCACTGGGATATAAAAGGTATTTTACAAAAGGTGGAAACTCCACAATATGGCAGGCAGTCATTTTAGGAATCCTGCCTAAGTCGGCTTTCTAGAAGAAACTTGCTAAGATAGAGAAGCTATGGTTACTCTAACTTTTTTCTAAAAGACTCAGGGACAAAGAGGAGAGAGCCTGGCAGGGGGCCTGCAGCCTTGGGTGCATTCCTGCACCAGTGGGGACAGTCTTGCCTTTTTCTCGATTTCCGCAGCGGTCTGCTTGGTGACCTCTAGGTTCTCCACCAAGGCTGTTTCTCCCAGGAAGTTCCCCGATGCTGAAGAGAGGCGAGAAAGCAGGTTGTCTTCTAATGTCTTGAGGGTGATTTTGAATCCATTCTGCTGTTTCGTGAGCTCAGACTGCCAATATCAAGCAAGAGGGAGTCAGGGGTAGATCCCCCCAGCACCCAATTCTGGGAATACGTCTGAATAAGTGTTTATGGGGCCAGAGTCCCTTCCCTTCGTGAGAGTACACTGGAGGCAGAATGGCAGAGAGCTGGAGACCAGCAGCAGAAGAGACAAGTGAGTGAGTTGAGCCCCGAATGCACTGTGTGACAGGCACGTGACCTTGGGCCAAGTTACCCTCCCTCTATTTCCAGCACCTCCGTGGGGATAATCCCAGTGCCCGCTCAGAGGACTACTGTGCTGTGCTTAATACAGTGCTGACACGGGCAGCATTCACTGAATGGAACGTACTTATGTGAATGGAGGTGGGGTCTAGGCTTAGTTTTCTGGAGGGTCCTCTCTATTGCCACTTTACTGTCCCTGAATGAACGGCTCTCTAATGAATTAGTTGTTTTTGAAAACCCCTGAAATCAACAGAAACTGCTTAGGCCAGATAGTTGAAGGACTGGGTGTTAGGATCCCAGCAGACTCCACCCATCTTCCCTCTCTGAAGGTTTTTCCCACCCCGTAAAGGACTAGATATTTTGTGCTTTTATTTTGGGGTGTAGGGAGTTAACTTCAGGCCTCTGTGGTCTTTCTGCCCTGACACTGCCTTTGATCTGTGGAAAAAAACAATCTTCCTTGTTGAAAGCTCTGGTTACGACCTCCCTGGCCTATCTTTCTTCTGTGTTTTAAAAACATGTATCTCAAGTCTGTCTTAAGACTAGGATTTACTGTGCTCTCTGCTGGGAATGCTCCATGCCCAGAGGTTTTAAAATTATTTAGGAATTAGCTTAGGTGCCCGAGTGCTCATAGAATCTTTTTCTCACCACCACAGTTTAAATCAGACCTCTAGCTTTTAGATAGCATCCTGTTTTACTTTCTCGAAAGTTCTTATCACTACCTGAATTCTCAAAAGTTCTTATCACTACCTCAATGACATTATTTATTGGTTTACATTCTTATTTCCATGTTCCTCCACTGGACTGTAAGCTCCATGAGGGCAGAGATGTGGTTTTCCTTGTTCACCATTCCACACCTACAATGTGGTGCTCACAGGTATCTGTTCCATTTGAGAGTGACTTCAAGGGGGACTGTCCCACTGAGCTCTGAACTCAGTGTCACACACATGGGAATTCAGAGTTCATATGTTTAAAGAGAGGGCAAAAAGCATGCTGTCTGCTATCTGCTACAGGCCGAATTGTGTTCTCCCAGAATCCATCTATTGAATCTCTAACTCCCTGTTAGGACTGTATTGGAAGTAGGGCCTCTAAGGAGATTAAGGTTAAAGGAGGTCATAAGGATGGAGCCCTTGCCCAATAGGATCAGTGCCCACCTAAGAGAAATCTGAGAGCCTTCTCCAGGCTCAGAGAGGTCATGTGAAGACATGGGGAGAAGGTGGCTACCTGCAAGTCAGGAAGAGAGGCCTCAGCAGACCGGACCTGCTGGCACCCTGATCTCAGGCTCCAGCCTCTGGAACTGTGAGAAGTAAGTATCTATTGTTTAAGCCACTCAACTTGGTCTATGGTATTTTTTTATGGCAGCCTGAGCTGACTAAGACATGGCCCTAAAATTGTTGAAGTATTTCTGCTGTCCGTGCAGAATTTCATTCCACTGGCTTCTGGACAAAGGTATGTCCACACGTGTGGTCAGAGGCCCTCACGTTCATAGCCCTGGGCCAGGCCCTGCCCTTGGCCACATAGTGTCCATTCTCCTGGCTGCCTTTTACTTCTGTTCTTCCACTGGCCCTGTCCTTCTTTTCCCAGTGTGGCGTTCCCAGGTGGCTAAATGGGGCTGATGGGTCCTGCAGTGCTACTTGCTCTGCCCCAGAAAAGAAAAACCCTCCCCCCAGGGGCTGTGCAGCAACGGAGCACCCTCCTCCTCCTATCCTCACTGTATACCCAGCATACCTTCAACTGCTCCAGGTCTGGCCTCTCCATGCTGACCACAGCAGCCAGCAGCTGGTCCTCCAGACCATCCCTGGTCACCGTGAAGTTGATGAGAGTGGCCTGAGCCTGCAGCTCTGGCTGGTAGTGAGGATTGGCCAGCTTGGTGTGAAGGATGAGCCGGAACTTGGGATTGTACTCACACTCTTTGTCTCCAATTTTGATGAATCTGGAACATAAAAGCTCACCTGAAGCAGAGTGCCTTCCTGCAAGATTTAGTCAGGTCAGGAACAGAACTCTAGATTTGTTTTCTTGTTTTGTTTTGTTTTTTCAAGATCATACTACCATATTCCAATGGACTCCTCCTCAGCACCCTAGCATGAGGCCCAGGATCCTTTTTTGTCTTAATGTGGGGAACTGATGTGGAGGGGGCTGGACCTTCTCCCACGACCACCGTGGTTGATTTTGCACAGTGCAACTGTGGGGAGAGCCGTCCCCTTTGTGCCAGAGTACATTAGCACACTGTGAAAGATTTCCAGCAGATGGCAGCCAAGTGTTTGGAGGAAGAAGACCCTTATGGTTTCCACAAAGGTGCTCTATAGGCTAGTACTGAGGCTTACTTTTTCTGATGGCTGAATTTCTATTGGGAGAAAATGATTAAAAAAGTAAATGAGCCCAACCAAAGGACATCCAAGGGCAATTTACCACCTGGGCAGGTGGTGAGAACCTGTGTCAAGCAGCCCTCCATGATCATCATCGCTCCCTATCATGTGGGATGTTGTCCTTCCCTTCCCCCTCTTCTCCCCACACCACCATCCCTCCCCCTCCTCTCCCCACACCACCATCCCTCCCCCTCCTCTCCCCACACCACCATCCCCTCCCCCTCCTCTCCCCACACCACCATCCCTCCCCCTCCTCTCCCCACACCACCATCCCTCCCCCTCCTCTCCCCACACCACCACCTCCTCCCCCTCCTCTCCCCACACCACCATCCCTCCCCCTCCTCTCCCCACAC
>CAUYRH010132451.1:0-15261 GCA_963574655.1 Perodicticus potto
AGCCACGTACACCTGAGCTGGCGGGTTCGTATCCAGCCCGGACCCGCCAAACAACAATGACGGCTGCAACCAAAAAATGGCCGGGCGTTGTGGCGGGCGCCTATAGTCCCAGCTACTTGGGAGGTGGAGGCAAGAGACTCGCTTGGGCCCAGGAATTGGAGGTTGCTGTGAACTGTGATGCCACCGCACTCTATCCAGGGTGACAGCTTGAGGCTCTGTCTCAAAAAATAAATAAATAAATAAATAAAATAAAAGGTAGGTTTATGAATGCTATATATTTTTCATCTCAGGAGTGTTATGGAATGAATAGAGTTGTATGGTTCTATACATACAACCCTAAGCTCACAGTTATTTGGAATATGAACAACTAGGAAAAGGAAATAACCAAGTGTTTAGTGTTTTTCACATAGTAATATGCTTAACAGTCAGGATATGATAAGATAAGGCATTTTTTAAATAGTTAAATCCTAGTGTGTCCTAGGTTTGGTACATATTCAGATCAGGCTACTGCCGGAGTACTACTTACAAACTGCCCACTGTGATGAACATAAGGGCTTCAAGACTCAGAATTGCTTTCCCATATCAATTTTTTCCAAAAGACTTTATAGAAGAATTTAACACTGAGTATGTAATTTTAACATTGTAGGTATTGAAAAATGTTCGTTGAAGAAGTAAATTAAATTCCTTGAAACTTTCTTATTAATGAGTTACCCAAAACTTTGTTTACCAAATCTCAGTCCTTCACTATTCTGGGGAAGAGAGAGTTTGCCACTGTTACAGGACTACAGATATCCACTGCTACTGGCAAAACTATCCCTGGAGTATGACAAAACTTCAAAATTGCTAGAGGAAAATGTTTGTGGTCATGCTTTGCTTTAAACTGGTGAAAGAAATAACTCTAGGAGGTGAAAACAAAGAATTCTACAAATTTAGAAATAGGAAAAAAAATAGCCCATAACAGCCATTCCCACATTCTCTCTCATTAATACAAGATTTTATAGATCTTGTGAGCTATGGAGCTTCTTGTGACTTTCGTTTTTGGATGTGAAAGGGACGTTGTTACTCGGCATCTAACTCATTGATCATCAGAATTAAAATGCTTCTGAGTTTTTCTTTCAATAACATTCAGTGAATTGCTATATTTAAACCAAGTTTCATGACATGACTTTTTTTTTTTTTGAGACAGAGCCTCAAGCTGTCACCCTGGATAGAGTGCTCTCGCATCACAGCTCACAGCAGCCTCCAATTCCTGGACTTAAGCGAGTCTCTTGCCTCCGCCTCCCAAGTAGCTGGGACTGCAGGCACCGACACCACGCCCGGCCATTTTCATGACATGACTTTTTAAGATAATGTCATGAACCACTCCATTCCTCTTTAGGGATCTGATTTAACTTTTAGAAAATATGGGAGGGGCCTATATATCATGACTACATTCTAGGTTGGATCCCCACAGGATTCTTTTCCCATTTAGAACATGCTCTCCACCTGGACACAGTGGCTCATGCCTGTAATCCTAGCACTCTGGGAGGCTGAGGCAGGTGGACTGCCTGAGCTCACAAGTTCGAGACCTGCCTGAGACAGAGTGAGACCTTGTCTCTAAAATTAGGCATTGTGGTGGGCGCCTGTAGCCCCAGCTACTTGGGAGGCTGAGGCAAAAGAATTGCTTAAGCTGCAGAGTTTCAGGTTGCTGTGAGCTGTGACATCACGGCACTCTACCTAGGGTGATATAGTGAGACTCGGTCTCAAAAAAAAAAAAAACATGCTTTCTGCCAGGTGCCATGGCCATGCGTGTAATCCAAGCACTCTGGGAGGCCAAGGTGGGTGGATTACTTGAGCTCACGAGTTCAAGACCAGCCTGAGCAAAAGCGAGACTCTGTCTCTACCAAGAAATAGAAAAACTGAGGCAAGAGGACCACTTGAGCCCAAGAGTTGGAGATGCTGTGAGCTATGACACCATGGTATTCTACCCAGAGCAACAGCTTGAGACTGTCTCCAGGAAAAAAAAAAGCCATCTGCTGATACAGATTTAATTGCCATCCATGATACATTATAAAACTTGTCTATATAAATATATGAAGGTTTAAGACAAACCTGAGCAGTGAATGATGTCAAGAGTATAAGTTCAAGTCCATTTCATACTGAAAGAAAAAGGCCATTACATTTTGTTGTTGTTTCATAAATGTTTCCTGATTCTTCATTTTTCAAGGGAACCCTTGCCTATAGTCAGTGCCTTAAAAAAGGCTTTTTTTTTTTTTTTTTTAAACTGGCATTTGACATCCAGGTCTTTATTTTTTCCTGTTCTTTATCTTCCCTGGAAAGATAAAGACTTAGTACTATCTGAAGGGATTCAGACAATGGCCCTGGGGGTGGCGGGAGATGTTTCAAAGCTATTTCAATGGCAAAATCAAGTATCTAACTTGAGTAATACTGAAGTATATCGTTCATGGCTTCATTAAAATCTGAATCATAAATATTTGGTACAATGGATTAAGTATTAAGAGTTTTGATTTAATACTTCTATTTAAAAGATCAAGATTTTAAAAGTTAGGGACCTTAGTATCATGGCTGTTTGAAAATGAACTACCACAGAGGAATCCTACAGTGAAAAGTGGTTTTGTGAGGTGTCATCCCAGGGTAATCACAGTTCCTGGCAATAAAATATTAGTGGCACAATACAGGTTTCCTGTATAAGGTTTTGAGAAACTGGCACTCCTCAAAATATAGATGAAGCAATGTAGTTTTTGCTAATCACACTTAATTGTGACTCATGACAAAGTCCTACTGTTGATGAACATTCCAACAAAAATAGTTTGAAACTGAAAGAACTTGGCCATTTATTTTATTAATGTGGCTACTTTGCTAAAACATTTTCTAAAACCAAAAGCGAGGGTGATGATTGATTCATAGCAGTAGTTTTATTAAAGACTTTATTAAGACTATTAAATTAATTGACTATAGATTTTTTAGATTATTAAGAGAAAAAGCATTCTGGGATGCAGGATTTGTTTTCTGGGTTATTTATTCTTCTCTGTAACTTAAGGTAATGCTCAAAAACAATGCCATTCAGGTATCCTTAGGTAATTTAACAGGGCTTACGCCTTTTGGGGTTTCTAAACCACTTTGGGGTTTCTAAGTCAGGGATTTGACAACTGACCACCTTTCTGCCGCCTCTACCAAAAGCAGCATACTCTCACAAAAATAAATGCCTTTTATCCCACCCAAATTATTGATCTTTAAAAAGGCACGGGTAAGTTTTGGAGCTCTTCATATGTTAATCTGGACTTTTTTCCTCTTGAAAAATTACTTTGAAGGGTCAGTATTCACAATGATCCACAACAACATCATTTATTTTTCTTCTCCCTAAATGATTCCTTAGAACAACATATTCATTAGATTTCTATGTGTGATGACACAGCAGTCACATTATCGGAACCTTAGTGCACTTTTTGGTTAGGTATTACATGCCAAATATCTAAATTAAAAATCATTTGCTTTGGGAATTCTAAAAGTACTTAAAGTTACAGGGTCTATATGAAAATGGAAGATACTTATTACTAAATTAAATTTTGGTAGCCCATTCTTGATATAGCTGAAAATGTAACTTGATTAAGCTAACGTATTACTATAAGAAAACAGTAACTGCCTTAAAATTGTAAGTTACAATTTGTTTATTTCTGAAAAGGATTTAAAGCAGCTACTATTATACTGGTATTATAGGTCATTTCAAATGTTGCAGAACACAAAGGTTCAAGTATTTGGGGTAACAAATACTTGAAGAAATTTTGAAGCATAAATATTCACTCTTCGAACATGGTGGCAAAGCTTTTCTTTGCACAACAGTCTCTGCCCTTTCCTGCCAGATCCTTCTCTCATCCTTATACTAAATATTTTGGGAAAAACACTAAAAGCAAGTAGAATGATTAAGCAGAATCCTCAGTGTAAGCAAAACTGCTTAACACACAAAATTATTATATACCCTACAGGGTTTTGTATTCTTTAACTGAAAAGGGCACCAAAAATAATTATCGCGGAGTTGAGTTTTTTTCTTGAGATCTTTGCGGGGGGGAGGGGTTGTACTACTTATAAAGATGAAAGGCACAGAACTAAATTCTTCCCTTTTTTATTAGTGCTATTATGAAATATTATTACAGCTTATACTGTAGCAAGAAAGTAGTGGGAAGGCTATTAATCGATAATGAATGCCATAGATACCTTTATGCTGCAGAAGACCCGATGCTCCAGCTTTGAAGCGCTCTACACTGTTACCTACAGGCAACGTTGAAGTGGTCCCACTGAAATACACGGTTGTTCCCTTTCCTCTAAGAGCCTTCATGTTTTGCCAACCATCTTTACGTAAATATCTGAGACTCATAAATTTACTATGGCTAAAAAAAAAAAAACCCTACTAAAACTTTAGTCTAATCATTTAACGTTACGACACTCAAATTTTTCATCAGGTAACTAAACTAGGCCGATACATGTCTGCAAAAACGTTAAGAAAAACTATCGTATAAGGCCAGATTGAAATACTTTGGCCTTCACTGTCCTTTGAGTTAATTGTCTAACGACACCCAGAGAGAATGCTAGTTCTATTTAGAATCCCCGCATCAGGTTTTCTAACCGTCAGAAGGGCGTGTGTAAGGGCAGGGAGGATTTTCAACCTCCTTTCATTCCCCCCTCCCAGGGATAAAGGAAACCACCCACTGTATGAAACTAGGCGGGGGAGGAGAGCTGCAGCCAGCTGCCAAGGGAGCGCTCTGCAGCGGGGCCATTTCCCTGAGTCACGGAGAGGGCGGGAGGCTGCCCCTCACCCACGCCACCTCCTTTTCGTAAGGGGCTCAGCCCAAAAACGTGCCGCAAGGGAAGGAAGCAGCACCCGTTATGCCTCGGGGTGCCCAATAGTCATCTCAATCCCAGGAGACGCCGCATTTCCTTCGAACAAGCTCTCCATTCCAGCAGCTTTCAACCAACCTTTCCCTGGAAGCGTCACGTGCACCTGGAAGTACGTAGGTGGGACTTAAAGCGCCTACGGAAATGACGTCGGTTGCCCCGAGTCGCATGATGTGGCAAAATGCAAAAAAAAAAAAAAAAAAAAAAAAAAGGGGAAGGGAGGAAAAAGCTAGAGACTGGAGAAAGTGACGGATCTAAAAAAGTAGTCCCTCCAGTTCCTCTATTTTCCCTAACGCCGCATCAGTAAGCGAGGCTGTCGGCGCAGTGCGCCCCGAATTCCTGCGCCCGGCCGCGGCGCGACGCTCCGTGGAGGGGTACATAAGTCGGAGGGGGTGAGGCGACGGGGCGGAGTTCTGTCGCCGGGATCCCTCCGCAGGGCTCAGCCGTTTCCGGAGTCTGCGCTGCGCCCGGTTCCGCCATTGCGGCTCTCCCGGCCCCTGGAGCCTCCGCCCCCGACCCGAGCTCTTTCGTCCGCCTGCCAGTTTCCTGCATCCCGGGAGAATATCCTGCTGAGCCTAGCCCCCCTCCCCTCCCCTTCTCCTCCTCTCCCTTGGAGAGTTCGGGCAGCTATTGCCCCACAGCCCCAGTGACAGGAGGAGACCATACCCCCCCTCCCCCGACAGCGCCATGGCCCAGATTCTGCCAATTCGTTTTCAGGAGCATCTCCAGGTGCGGCCGGACCCGGGCTGGTGAGGGCTGTGGAGAGGATGTAAGGATAGAAGAAGCTGGAGTGTGGGCCCGAGCAGAATAGAAACTGGGGTGGGTGTTGGGGGGGTGTAAATCGGTGTTTGGGATAAATGGAGGAGGGGAGTTATCTTAGACACCTTAAAGGGTTGGTTATGGAAAGGCCGAGAGTCTGAGTGTAAAGGGCTGTGAGGCCAGGCCTGGGTTCGAAGGCCTATCTTGTTTCCTGGATGGCCAGAATTTGGCGTACTAACTCTCCCCGCCGCATTTTATTCACTTCATTCATTTGGATGGGGTGGGGAGGGAGAATTCTTATGTGTTTTTCTCGGAATAAGGTTTCTCATCACCCCCTGGACCAGTGCAGGGTTGTCACCTTCCATTGCTCCTGTCTTTTCCCCATCGTGTCTGCACCCGGGGGCTGTGAGGCGGGTGGGTTGGGGAGGAGCAACCTTTTTTCTTCCCTTTGCGGCTCTCTACTGAGAAAGGCACCTTCCCCGGGGGTGGGGTGGGGGATCAGCTGTGGCTTGATCTCTGGCCTTCCCCGAGGCAAGAGAGACAGAAGGTCACTGCAGGAACTGAAAGAAGATAGAATGGGGGGGACGCATTTCTTAGGGCGATGTCAGCCTCACGGTGCGTGGGGTCAAGGCCCCTAGGGGTAACTCGTCATTTTTTCCCCTTTCTTGATTTCTCTGGGGTTGATGTGCCTCTTAACCCTATCTCCCCTTTAATTCTAGAAGGCAGAAAAGAGTTATCCAGAGGTTATCTTGGGGTCTCTGGAGTCTAGCAGATAGTTGTGGGATTGACATGATTACTCTACTCAGGATTGCAAGAAATTGAACTGAGCCCTTAGGATAGATAGAGCACACCTGCTCTGAGACTGCAGGGTCATTTGGTCTGCGAGTAGCTTTCCTTTAGGTTCTAGAGATCTTCCCTGCGGTTCCTTATCCTGGAGGCAACATATTGTTGTCTTTTCTGGCAGTATGCCAATGGCCAGTCTAGGCAGGTGACCAGTGGAAGGCTTCACTGAATTAAGCCTCTTCGAGGTTTTTAATTTTCCTGGTTCATCAATCCTGGTTTTTAATTTAGCTAAAATGATTTATTGATATTAATTTTCTTTTCAAATATCCCCTGAAAGAAGCTTGCCTCAGCTCAATTTCCTGAAGGGTTCATTATCATACTGGTATGACAAGACACGAATATTAGTGATCTGTTAGACTCTACCATTGATGGCAATTCATTTACAGTTTTCCTTTGGTATAACATACATAAAGGAGTCTTGTTAATGAAAGGGTTTAATAATTGGACTGTGAGTAACATTTCTTATTTCTTTGTGGGTATTGTCACATTTGCTTGCACTAGCAAGGAATTCTTTTAAGGCTTAAAAGTAAAGAGTAACACATCTTTACCCACAAAATTAGTTAAATAATGCAGTTTCTTCAGTTCATTTATGGTTATGAAATAATTCATCTGAAGTAATCAAATACACCTTGGCAGTAAAAGCACTAATTCACAAAAGGTTAAAAAGTTAAGTGACAGAATGGACATTCAGAAGTTATTTTATGAGCAATCCGAGTTTAATTGCTGTGGTTATCTCTGTTAAAAGTGGCATGGCAGATGAATGTGGAGCATTAGGAAGGTATTGTTTTTGAGGGTACAGGGGCAAACATGGGCTTGTCCTCACATAAAATGAATCTGAAATATCTTCCTGCAGACAAACGTTTGTAAACCATACACAAGAAAGCACGTACAGCTGCTGTTTATTCTACATGGTAGATGTGTAGCCCACTACTAAATTTTACTTATTGATCAGTGATGGTTTCAGTAACAGCTTTTTTCATTTCTATTAAAGACACAAGAATTGTTTGATGATCAGTGATCCCAAAGATTGGAATCCAGCCTTTTCACTTACTGGAGACAGATTTTTATACAGTTCTGATTTCTCAGTAGTTCAGAGTTTCTTGCAATACTTTAATGAAGCTATTTCCTTCTCAGATGATTTGAAGATTTTGGGTATAAAGCAACTTTGCATATATACTTGAAAAATTTAGTCGTCTGGCTTTAGAGTGCTGTATCATTTCTAAACTTAAGCTTAGCTGGTATGACTAGTTGGTAATAATTAGTCCCACAAAAAACCCCAATCACCAGGCTCTTCCAGGGTATCTACTGGCTTCACATTTTTATCTCTTCCTTTTTTTAAAGTAATGAGGATTTTTTTAAATGACATCTTGGGTCTTTAACTTCTGAGCCTCTGTCAGTTTGCTAAGTAGCAGAAAATTTTCTAAAACACCCCAGGGGGCAGGGGAGATGAGGAACTTGAGTATGAGTATAGAGTTAGCTTGTGAAACTTCAAAACATGAACTATAAATAAATTTATTTTTATATTCCTTAACTGCATTGGCAACTGAAGGCTCTGTCTTTGGGGTTGGAATTTCAGCAAATGTTAATATTTAAGTTACGAACGTTTTTTATTTTTTAGGATGTTTAGACTGATAGCAGTCAGCAAATGAGTACCTGTTTGAGCAAGACATAGTTAGAGTTGGCAATTCTGAAAAAAATCCTAGCCTACATATAAAATGTTGCCTGTAATTCTCAGGTTTTTTGTATATTAAGTATTTGTATGGCAGTTAACACATTGCATTGTATTCCTGGGTTCTTTGGGTCTTAAATTAAAAATCTCTCTACTCTTTGATCTGTAAATTCCAGCAGGGAATCTGCTGTTGAGTTGAATGGTAGTTTCTTTCTATGGTTATTTTGGTTTGCAAAGAAAAAGCAATGCTGAATACTACTGTGCTCAGCTGTATATGTTTGTATAAGATACTGCCTGGAATTATGCTGCTGTCTAGCCTGGGAATAGCTTCCCAGTTCAAGATATATTTTTCAGGATTTTCTTAGTGGCCAAATTAGGTTAAAGAGCTGTGGTTAATTTTAGTGTAAATGCTTTCATTTTGTTGTAAGACACAGAATAGTGTTTTTGTAGAACCGCAATCATTTTTATTTTAATATGCAGTGACATTCACAATGTCAGGAACTTTGATAGTTTGCTCTTGGAACAATCGTTTCTAACCATAATTGGAATGTATTTTCTTGGTTTTAAAAGGCCTTTTGAGTCCTTACCTTGGCAGAATTATTTTTCAGTGCTTGTATGTAACCCTGTATAATATTTGAATTATATTTAATAAGCTGTTTTTTTCTATATGTTTTATTGATGTGGTTTTTGCTCTTTGGGAGTTACTGCCCTATAGAACTTTCTTCAGTAATGGAAATGTCTATTAGCCACATAGGGGAATTAAGCTCTTGGAGTGTGGCTTAGATGACTAAGGAACTAATTCTTGCTTTTATTTCCTTTTAATTAATTCATAGGTAAATAGCCATATGTGGTAGTTGACTATAACAGAGGACTGGATAATTATAGGCCATACTAATGTGCTTTGTAAGATTGAAAATTTATCTATACACTCAGATAAATCATTTATGTGTTAGAACATTTTGTTAGCTAAAATAAAACATTAATTATTCACAAGTTTTAATTAAGTACTGTCTCTTTGCAGTTTTTTTTTTGTTTTTTTTGCCCGGGGCTGGGTTTTAAACCCACCACCTCCGGCATATGGGGCCGGTGCCCTACTCCTTTGAGCCATAGGCACCGCCCAATACTGTCTCTTTTGGAAGGTGATGGTGATGAAGGATGACTAGCAGCAGATTTCTTGAGATCCAAAGTTATATTTTGTGAATGTGGCTGGGTGCTTTTAGATCTTCACTCATTCTCCCAGGTACCTTTCTTAAACAAATGAAGAGCAGACTCAAAAAGTATTGGGAACAGGATCAAAATGGTCCTTGTATTAGTCTTCTGATATAAAATACTTCAAAGAAATGGAGTAATTGTCCTTAAGAGGAGAAGCTGTATTGTATCCTAATGTGCTTTTTTTCATTTGGACTTAGGCCTGGTGGAGTGACTTATATTTTTTAAAAGGTGATTAATGTGGTATAGTGGACAGAGCATAGGTTTAGGGGTTGTTGAGACCTATGCTATCCAATAGGAAAAAAATATCGCCATGTTAAAGGTAAACAAATGGTATTAATTTTAATATATTTTATTTAACTGTTCCTAAAATATTTTAGTATGTAGTCACTATAAAATTTACTGAGATAGTTTGCGTTCTTTTTGTGTATTAATTTTCCAAACATGGTGTGTATTTTAGGCTTAGAATACTTACTCATTTCAGACCCCATTTTTATTGGAAATGCATGATCTTTATTTAAAGTTCAAAAAATTTATAGTTAGAAAGGCAGATTTCATATCTCAATGATTCTAAACATACTTAAGTTTTCCAATAATTGTGCCAAGTATCAGTTATTTAATTTTAATTAACTTAAAATTAGTAACTGCATTTCAAGTGCTCAAAATTCTGTTGTGACTTCTATATTGGACAATATAGAAGCCAATATGTTTGTTTTTTTCTCTGTTAGGGCATACTGCTTCACAGAGTTACTATGAGGTTCTGAGATCTTGTATGTACCTAGTAACAGTGCAACTTAGGACCATTAATTGTTACCTATATAGTTTTTGTCTAGTGCATTTTATTCAGGTATCTCAACCAATGACCCAATATTCATTTGCAGACTTAGATTTTTTATAAATATTTGGGGATAGTGCATTCACCAAAGATTTAAGTACTTACTACATGTCAAGTACTGTGTTAGACTCCAGGGACAAAATGGCAAACATAATGGACTGTACCTTGCATTCTTGTTTGCATTGATTAGTTGGCAAAGACTGTCCACATACTGTTCCAATCATGGTGGTGTCTACTTGACTTTGTATCTTTTAGGTATTTGAACATTAGATATTATGCAGAACTTTTTTTTTTTTTTTTAATTTTGAGAGTCTCTGGGTAGTGCCTGTGGCTCAAAGGAGTAGGGCACCAGCCCCACATGCCAGAGGTGGCGGGTTTAAACCCAGCCCCGGCCAAAAACTGCATAAAAAAATAAATAAATAAATAAAAAATAAATTTTGAGAGTCTCACTCTGTTGCCCCAAGTTAGAGGTGCCCTGTTGTCAGCCTAGCTCAGAGTACCCTTAGACTCCAGTGTTCAAGTGATCCTCCTGCCTCAGCTTCCCAAGTAGCTGGGACTATAGGCACCTGCCACAATGCCAGGCTAATTTTTCTATTTTTAGCAGGGAGGAGAAGGGATATTGCTCTTGCTCAGGCTAGTCTTGAACTCCAAAGCTCAAGCTGAAACAGTCCTTCCTTCCACCTCAGCCTCCCAGAGTGCTGGGATTACTGGTGTGAGTCGTTGCTCTTTAACTGCTCCCAAAAAGAAAATTTTAATTAACTTTTCATTATACTCTGTGAGCTCTCATTGTGTGTCATTGGTATATTTTTAATTTAGATTTCTTTGATCAGACCTAGTAGAGAAACCTGATGAATCATATCTAATAAAATATCCATGTGGAATGCCAAGTCAGGTCTTTGTTATTGTTCTTATAGTATATGTGCTCTTTTAAGGTGGAAGTGTTGAAGTGAAACTTAGATGGAAAATAAGATCATGCCTGATACTTTAGTCCTTTATTTTAGAATGAGGCTGTTTTTTCTGAATTCATTGTATATGTGCCCTGCTAAAGGTATTTGGTAAAATCAACCTGTCTTGTGAGCTGTAGCAAAGTTTATAGCTCTAGGTATCTGTTTCCCCTCCCTCTTGGCCAAGTGCCTGTGGCTAATGCTCTTAACTCAAGAAATAGCTGAAAAGCTTGGATCTGAAAGTATTATGCAAAACCCATCTATCAGATTTGTATTTTGTGAGTTTTTTCTTTTGTGTTATAGAAGACATAATTTAAGGTATTTTTTCCTACTTTCAAGGGAAGAACTATTCATCAAATCTTAATAGTCCTGAAATCTAATCTATAAAATCAAAATACATTGACCATGTATATCTGTTTGATCACTTACTGTGTGCCAAGAATTCTGTTAAATATTCATGTCCATTATCTCATTTAATTGGTAAGAGAATCCCTTCCGATAGGTAAGGTTAGCCTTTACAGATGGGAAAAATGAAGTTCCCAGCAGGTAGCTTGTAGAGTCACAAACTAGTGTGGGTAGTCAGACTTTAAAAACTTGTTCTTTATTTTTGGCACCTTTACTTAATTTGGTAAATGTTCTGTTTAATTAGTATTGCAAAATATACCACAATTATTTGTATCTGTGCTGTGATGTTCTTTGATTCTAGTATTCAAGTTTGGTTTTAGCGCATTTTTTATATTGTGAGAAAAGTAGAAGCCAGTGAAGCAACACCTAATTTTTTATGCCTGAAGAATTAAATGATAGCTTTCCTTTTTTTTTTTTTTTGAGACAGAGCCTCAAGCTGTCACCCTGGATAGAGTGCTGTGGCATCACGGCTCACAGCAACCTTCAATTCCTGGGCTCAAGCGAGTCTCTTGCCTCCACCTCCCAAGTAGCTGGGACTACAGGCGCCCAACCATTTTTTGGTTGCAGCCATCATTGTTGTTTGGCGGGTCCGGGCTGGATTCAAACCTGCCAGCTCAGGTGTACATGGCTGGTGCCTTAGCCCATTGAGCCACAGGCGCTGAGCCTCAATGATAGCTTTCTAAAGGGCTTTATCCAAGTTCCCATTGGAAATTGTGCAGAATGATTTAGATTAGGTTAACTTGTAATCAGGATTATCTACATCCCTCTCATAAGGCTGACCTCAAACTTTTTTATGGACTTCTCCTTAATAACAAGAGTGAATGTATCTCAGTCTGAAACCTCTAATGAATGGAGGGAACTTTTACTTTGTATTTTACTATAAATTAATGTTAAGAAGACAGTTGTGTTTAAAGGGGGTAGAAAAGGAAGGTGATAGTAGAATATGCTTGCTCATTTTGAGTAGCATAATGGTAGAAGGGAAAATGGTTACAAACTTGTGGAGTTTTGCTTTGGAGGCAGAACTGTCAACAATGTTAGTAGTTCCTGTTCTGAATCATTAGGTAAATAAGGATTTTCTATAAGTTCTAAAGTAAAGTAGGTTTTAAAGGTTATTTCTTTCTTTCTTTCTTTCTTTCTTTTTTTTTTTTTTTTGTAGAGACAGAGTCTCACTCTCTTGCCCGCCGTAGAGTGCTGTGGAGTCACAGCTCACAGCAACCTCCACCTCTTAGGCTTGAGCAATTCTCTTGCCTCAGCCTCCCAGGTAGCTGGGATTACAGGCGCCCTCCACAACGCCCAGCTGATTTTTGATGCAGTTCGGCCGGGGCCGGGTTTGAACCCGCCACCCTCGGTATATGGGGCCGGCGCCCTACTTGCTGAGCCACAGGCGCCGCCCTCTTTTTTTTTTTTTTTTTTTTGTAGAGACAGAGTTTCACTTCATTGCCCTCAGTAGAGTGCGGTGGTGTCACGGCTAACAGCAACTTCCAACTCCTGGGCCTAGGCGATTCTCTTGCCTCAGCCTCCCGAGCAGCTGGGACTACAGGCGCCTGCCACAACGCCTGGCAATTTTTTGGTTGCAGTTTGGTCAGGACCGGGTTTGAACCCACCACCCTCATTATATAGGGCCGGAGCTCTACTCAGTGAGCCACAGGCGCTGCCCTTAAAGGTTATTAATGATAGAATAGGAACCAAGGTCCTTCAGAACCATATATATATATATATATATATATAGATAGATATATAGATATATTTTTTTTTTTTTAAAGAAAATTAAACTCTAAAGTGTGCTTTTCTGGAAAATATCTCGATGTTTAATACGGACTTTATTTCAGCTTGTCTCAACTTCCTCATTCATTGAATTGAAATAATATTTCCTGGCTCAGCACCTGTAGTTCAAGCGGCTAAGGCGCCAGTCACATACATCAGAGCTGGCAGGTTCGAATGCAGCCTGGGCCTGCCAAACAACGACAACTACAACCAAAAAAAATAGCCAGGCGTTGTGGCGGGCGCCTGTAGTCCCAGCTACTTGGGAGACTGAGGCAGGAGGATCATTTAAGCCTAGGATTTGGAGGTTGCTGTGAGATGTGAAGCCACGGCACTCTACCAAGGGTGACAGCTTGAGGCTCTGTCTTAAAAAAAAAAAAAAAAAAAAAGAAATAATACTTCATGAATAATTTTGAAGTTAAATTATGTGTTTGTGTTGATAGCATTATACTTAGCCCTTAAATTCAGATAGTAGTTCTTCCTCTATATCCTCAGAGAGTCTTCCTTTGTCCGCTTGAGTTGAACTTATGTGCCAAACTAGAAAACAAAACTATCATCTACCCAGTTACGGAAGCCAAGATCTTGGAGTTAACACCAGACTCTTTCCTCTTTTGCACTTTTTATATCCAGTCCATTTCTGGAGTAGGGGAGGAAAGAACTCTCGTAGTAATACACAGTAGATGTCCTAGAGATTATATTTTTGAAAACCCTTAGTTGAAACTTTGGGAATCATACATAGAAGATGAAAAATGGGAATTGGATTGAGAATTGCTATCATTTATTTCTGACGAGCTGCTCATCTGAGAACGTAGCTTTAAAAAGCACCAAAGGGGACAGAGTGAAGCCATGTGATCTGTAGATGGCTGTGCTTGGCAAAACAGCTGACTTTGAATAGATCTCATTTAAAGATGAATAATGAAGAAAAAAAAATTGGGAAAACATCGTTTGCAAAAACTCCTATCTTTCCCTACCTTCCTCAATACTCTGTATTCAGCTATATGGAACTATTTAAATCTAAGGCAGGTTTCTTTCTTTCTATAAATTTCCTTCAGGAGTAAGTTTCCTTTTTTTTTTTTAAGAGACACTCTTACTTTATTGCCCTCGGTAGAGTGCTATGGCGTCACAGCTCACAGCCTCCTCAGACTCTTGGGCTTAGGCGATTCTCCAGCCTCAGCCTCCCAAGTAGCTGGGACTACAAGCACCTGCCACAACACCCGGGCTATCTTTGTTGCAGTTTGGCCGGGGCCGGGTTCGAACCCACCACCCTTCATATATGGGGCCGGCATCCTACCCACTGAGCCACAGGCGCCGCCCTGTGGAATAAGTTTCCTTATTAAAAGCTTTACTACTGAGTTTCCGTAGTATTATGTCCTAGCACAGTCTCTTCTGTTTTGAACTCCAGAATGCTGTTTGGGAAAGGTTATCATAGTCTTGAAATCAACTGGATTGGTGACAGGCAAATTTTACACGTGAATTCTGTGTGTGGCCTCACAATTGGAACTTTTGGATGGTATAAACAAATGTTTTACATTGAAAAGCAGTACATTAAGGTCCTGTTCTTAGAGGTCATAAATTTATATCCTAAATCAAGTGAAAAACAATTCTTCTAATATGCAAATAGAATTTGAGGTATGTTATAAAATTGTACCATATGATTGGATTGCAACAAATTTTTAAAAAATACTTTGGAATGAAGATGACTTTTCAGTACTAATGAAGATGCTAGTATCAAAAACATGTGAAGAGTTTAAATAAAATGGTTTCTAAGATGTGAAGAGTAGAAAAATTTTCTAAGATAATTTTATAATTTTTTTTTTTTTTTTTTTGAGACAGAGCCTCAAGCTGTCACCCTGGATAGAGTGCTGTGGCATCACAGCTCACAGCAACCTCCAATTCCTGGGCTCAAGCGAGTCTCCTGCCTCCGCCTCCCAAGTAGCTGGGACTAC
>CAUYRH010132455.1:0-13921 GCA_963574655.1 Perodicticus potto
CTTGGGAGAGGACATGAGGAAACTATACAGCATAATTATGGTTTTAAAACATAAGATTTTTAAATGTTAAGACTATGAGAATTATGTCCCATTTAATTAATGAATAATAGTTCAAACTTAGGCACTATTTTAAGTACTTTCCATATACTAACTCACTTAACTCTCATAATAAACCTATGAGGGAAATATTACTATTTTCCTATTAGTACCAAAAAGGAAGCTGAAGCATAGGGAGGTTAATTTACTTGTTCAAGGTCACACACAGGAAGTAAGTGGCAGAGTTGGGGGCCCATCTCTGGGGTTCATGGTCATAGCTACACTGCCTCTACATTTAATTTTGCAAGTGTATGATGGCTTCATGGAAAACAATAAAATTATAATAAACTATTAAACTGAGCAAAAATGTAAATCTTTGAGCACAGCATGTATCTACAGCCCTTTATCTCAATACTGAAATCCTCCCAAGCTTGAAAAACAGTTTTGTAAGTTTGGCCCCCAGAACTTATTTGTCTACAAATCCTGAACTGAACCAATGTGAGGTCATGCATAATTTTTCTGTACTCCCCAGAATTAAAATAGTCACATTTTGTGGCATAGTTATTATGTTTTCCTGTTCCTTGCTGTGGCAAACTCTGCTGTGGCTGTTAATATAATACGTGGCTGTGGAAATCCAAAGTGCTGTGTACCAAGTATTTCCCACCCTTCACCCTCTAGGACATTATAGGGTTGTGCTTCCCTTCCCTTTTGAAGTTAAGTATGAGCATGTGACTTGATTTGGCCAATGAAATGTGGTCAGATATGACATATATAATTTCCAAGCAGCACTTTTATTTTGTTGTTGTTGTTATTGTTGCAGTTGTCATTGTTGTTTTAGCTGGCCCAGGCTGATTCTGAACCTGCCAGCCTCAGTATTATGTGGCTGGTGCTCTACCCACTGAGTACAGGCACCACCAGCCATGCAGCACTTTTAAAAGGCAGTTTGCAATTACCTCTAACTCTCTTTCTGGAGTTGCTGGAACTTTGACTAGCAGCATTCCTGGTGTAACTTGCTCTGTGTGTTGGTTGATTTTATGTATCAACTTGACTGGGCTGAAGGACGCCTAGATAGCTGATAAGACATTACTTTTGGGTATGTCCCTAAGGATATTTCCAGAAGAGATTAGCATTTGAATTGGTGGACTGAATAAAGATCACTCTCCCTAATGTGGGTGGGGATCATCCAGTCCTTTGAGGACCTAAATATAATTAAGAGGCAGAGAAAGGTGAATTCTCTCTACTTGAGCTTAAACATCTATTATCTCCTGCTCACAGGCATCAGTGCACCTGGTTCTCAGCTTTCAGACTCTGGCAAGGGGTAACACCATCCTCCCCAGGCCCATTCATAGGCCTTCAGACTCAGACTGAATTATACCACTGATTTTCCTGGTTCTCCAGTTTATAGATGGCAGACTGTACGATTTCTCTATTTCCATAACCATGTGAGCCAACTCCTGTAATTAATCTCCTCTTAACACACACACACATATCCTTTTGTTTCTGATTCTCTGGAGAACCTTGAATATTATACTATGACAGTCTGACACCTGGAAGAAGATGCAGGGATGAGCCCTAACCAACTTAGATTTGGGGGATATTTGTTACTGAAACATAAGTTAGCCTATCCCGACAGATACAAGGGTATATGTACCACCTTACCTTTGTAAAATCTGAAAGATTCTGGAATAGATCTGATCCCAGTGTCTCAGATAACACTTGAATTGTGTCCTTACGGTGAGCACAGCTATTTCCTGAAAAAGTAAACTATCCTCTGAACAACATCTCTGGATTGAGCTCTTGGGGTTTAAGGATTGTTTCATTTATCTTGGTAACTTCAATGCCTAATAGAAAGTGAACACTTGGTAAATAGATGCTAAAAAATGGTGGCATAAAGACAGTTAATTCCTGAAGCTCTCTCACTGTCTTTTTGCCATGTGAGGACACAATGAAAAGTTGACTGTCTGTAACCTGGAAGTGGGCCCTTGTTAGAACCCAACCATGCTGGCTCCCTTATCTTGGACTTCTGTCCTCCAGAACTGTGAGAAATACATTTATGTATTTTGTAACTCCCCTAATCTATGATACATTGTTATAGCAGCCCAAATTGATAAGACCACATGGATTACGAAGTACTTCTTTTATACCCCTGGGGTGGGGAATCTCAGAGCTCTTAGAGAAGGGAAGGAGAAAGGTGTGAACTAGCAATGCCTGCCCCAACCGCAACAGCTCTTCTTGACCACCATCAGGGATTAACATCCACCATAGAATTTTGTTAAGGGAAAGGATGCTGTGGATAAAAACAACCTTGAAAGCCATTAGAAAAATATATTTTAGCATGATTGTAAGCAGCAAATACTGAAAACCAAAGCTTTTGATAAATTTTATTTTAAAATAAAATGGATCAGTAAATTATTCATAGACCTTTATATTCTGGTCAATTAAGGTTTTAATGTAGCATCTTGATATAACATTTGAAAGAAAATATTTAATACTCTAGCACTCATAAGCATGTGAATCCTTATAACGTTTTCCTTGCCTCTCAAAAACCATGATAGATTTAGAAATTTATAGTTTAATCATGAGAGCTTTGCTTAGCTAGAATTTAATAAGATGTTCCTTAAAGCTTCTAGAATCTCCTTCTTGACTTAGGAATTAATGGTTCTGAAGGGCACTTGCTATTAATGTGTTCTTATTTAGGACATTAAGACTTTGAGAAGAGTCTGTTGTATGGATTCCATTTTTGTGGTCTCATTAATGTGATATATGTAACAGCACAGAGCAACATTATCTCACTCTGGGTTTTGGATCATGTGGGTTCTGATGTGTGTGTACAAGATAGCCGACCCTCCATGAACTGACTGGGCCATGTGATCTCACAAGGAGGTGCTTTCCTATTCACCCTTCTTCCCTGTTGGGGCTTCAAGGATTCCTGTTCTGGGAGTCTTGTGGAAAAAACAAAACAAAACTTTCTGAGCACATGTTTGTCCAGAAGTGGAAGAGGAAGGAAGATTGAGTAAAATAGCTAATCCAAGCTGGAGACTTTCAGTAGGTGGCAATTTTCCAAAGACAAATCTGCTAGTTTTAAAGTTGTGTCTTGAATGAACTCTGCAAAAGAGAGGGAAGAGGGAGGGAGAGGGAGAGAGAGAGAGAATTGGTGAGTGGAACTAAAGGGGAAATACAATTTTTTACTTTTTCCTCTTTTCTCCTATCTGAAGTATCTCTGATTTCCAGGCTTCTCCAGTGAGACCAATACTGTTGGAATCCCACTCGAGGTAAAGTACACACAGATCCATGGGTGCTGTGGTTGGCCTAGAAGTGTGATTGCTGTGTGCAGTGTCAGGGGTGGGTAGAAGGCAAACTGGGCTCAAACTGGCTTCAAATGGACATTAGAACAAACACTCAGTTCCAGACTGGAAGGGAACAGTGACAGGAATTTTCACATCCCTTATCTAATATAAGTCTTTTTGGTGGTAACTATCAATATTGCCATTTAACAACTGAAAAAACTGAGATTTGGAGTCAAAATAACAAAACCTGAGTTTAAACCCAAAATGTTGGAGGCCTAGTCATCAGATGCCATTTTTCTATCACCCATGGAAAAATTATTATGTCTAGTACACAAATGGAAATCTTCCCTATACAGTCATACTAATTATGTTGCTGATGTATACAGTGCCTAACAACACTGTGATCACAAATACTTAGTGTAGGTCTAATAATATCAACCTGACTTTTCATTGGGTTGATTGGTTTGAGTGACCTCCTTTGAGCTACTATTCCTAGTGTGAGTTTTGTTTTTTTGCTCACTTTTCCACTGTAAGTTTAACTGGTGAGAGAAGTGGATTTTTAACAGGCTTCCTGCTGGCATTCACTGGACAGGGCATGTGAAATAACCTTTAAGACATAGGCATGGCTGTCAGGAGGGCTATGTCCAATAGGTAAAGATTATTGCATGAAGGGGTAATCATGATGACCCAGCAGTCTAAGCTGATGGGTGGTTTGTGGCTTGGCAGACTCTGGGGATTTTCTACTTGCCCGGGAGTTGTCGAGTGGCTGAGACAATGCCAAATCCAACTTTTAGGCCCCCAGGAGATACTCAGGATTTTTTTTAGGTTGTGTAACTTAATTTTTTAATTATTAATGAAATTTTACATATTTATGGTGTATGCCATGCTGCCTTGATGTACATTAACTTAGTAAAATGGTTATTCCTGTCAAGCAAATTAATATACACATTGCTTCATTCAATTATTTTTTTTGTGTGTGAGAACACATGAAATGTGCTGTCATAGCAGATTTCCAGCATACAACACAGTATTATTAACTAGAGTTTTCATGCTATACCTTAGATCTCTAGATTTATTCATCCTACATAATTGCAACTTTATGCCCTTCAACCAATATCTTCCCATTTCTCCTTTGAAACTATTAATGGAACCTTTATTTCTTTTGAAAAATTGAGATATAAGTCACATCCTGTAGAATTCACCCTTTTGAGTAAGCGTCTAATTCAATGGTGTTTATTATGTTCACAAAGCTGGGCCCTAGGAGCTGTGTGTCCTACACATCATAGGTGAGTTGGCCCTGCTCTTGTGAATATCATGGCCATGGTTAGTGATATGGATGGACTAGGGCATTAGGAAGGCTGAGAATCACTGCTCTAAGAGGACTTTTAAGGGGATATTGGGAGGCAGGCTTCTTTCCAGTCCGGCTAAGTTTGGCACTTATATTTCTCGAAGCTGTGAAATTAACACTTCTTGGGACAGCAGGATAGGAGCATTAAATTACAGCTGGAGCTGTACCAGGAAAGTCACATTTATCAGGATAACCTCCTCCTTAAGTTTATCTCGGATGCTGCAGTTTGCATCCCAGGGGAGTGAAAGCAATTCTGCCATCCCTGGAGCCCAGTTGTAATCTGTGAGAGGCAGTAGGAACTGGCAGCTGTCCAGCTGATGCCTCCCATCTCCTGACGTGGATTCTTGAGATGAAAGCATTTAACTCAATTTTTGACCCTGATTTTTTACATTTCCTCTAGGAGGGGCAAAACTAACCCTGGGCATAGATCCTTGGCAATAGCTTCCCTGGCCAGGGTGGTTTGGGATTTTTTGACTGAAGATGGCTGAATAGTGAATATATCAGTGCTGCCAAAGATGGGATCATCAGCATCACCCTGAACCTTGTTAGAAATACATCATTGCAGGCTCCACTCAAACCAGCAACTCTGAGGGCGATGCCCAGCAAGCTGTGTGTTAACAAACCTTCTAGGAGATTCTTTTGCACACTAAAATTTGAAATGCACTGGGAAGATCCCTTGTCAGGCGGGACTCAAAGTGCTAGACCTAATGAGATGGCTCTGAATGGTAGTACAAACCTAATAAAAACAAGTAAGTAGAACTCAAACTTCTGAAGTTTATCTGTACATAGCCATAAATATACATAGTATCATCTTTATCCTCATATAGCCTGAAAATGAATTTGATTTACCTGTTTCTTCCTACATCTGTTGTTTTATCATTTGGTAATATCCTTTCTTTAAGAAGTTCTTTATTGTCAATTTCATCATAAACAGATTAAGAGAAGAAAATAGTGGGGAGGAAGTGCAGGGAAGGAAAATTATATATTTTTTTGAACTTCTGCTTTTCTGTGAGCCTGTTGACCTAGCATTAAAACTCTAATTTGAAGACAGGTCTCATTAAAGATGTCCCATTTTAGGGGTGGGATTTTCTGACAATAGAATTTAGGGGTCTAAGATTCCTAACCATGGTACTATTTAGAACTTTGGCCCAGATTTCCATTGTCAATTGAAAATCAAATCCAGGTTTAGGTAAGGAGAGATTTTACTCAAAAGTATTATTGTGATAGAGTCAAGGGACTGTTGCAATAGGGAGAATGGTTCAGCCACAAGTTCTGCAAGCATCTCAAAGGTCAGGCAGAAAGGAATTTTCTTTTATAAGAATGGGTAAAGAAGGCTAGGAAGAACCAGATATAGGGAGCAGGATGAGCAAGAAATGGCTTTCCTTGAGGGTAATTCTATTCTCATGAGTGTTATTCATGGTGGTGGTTCAGCATTTCATTGCTGTTAGCAGGCATTTTGTCTGAGTTCATTAGTGAGAACAGTTTGGCTAATCCTTCATGGCAATAAATGGAAATTTGGAGAGTCCATGTCTGGCCTTGACTTAGGTAAACAAGAGGGTTATTTATGAGTCTTCTCAAAGTCATATGGTTCAAGAGTGCTTTTTTGTAGAAAGCTCTTCTACTGAAGATAAAAGAATAGAGAGATTTCTTGACTTGTGCAGTAGATTTTTTTTAAGTGTATATCACTGAAACAATAAAGCAATTCTCTTTAATTGCCAAATGCTAGTCGACTTCAATTTGGTTAACTTATGTTTTGTAACTAAAGAGAATTTGCTTTATTAGCTAAACACTAAACTTCTCTCTTAGGGGAAGAAGTAGTAACCAAACGTGTTGTTAAACACATGCAAATATATAATATAACTTAAAATAAAATATTTTGGGGATAGAATTGGGTGAACTATTTAAAGCTAGACGTAAGAGTTGCAACTGAAAAAGATACTACATATTTGTTCCATGTCAGTAAATCTTGTATGTACAATATGTCACACTGGTGAGCAAGGAAGTGCTGGGGAGTCATGAATTACATAGTAATGAGCGAGCAATGTGGCTAAGAGGGTATTCACAGGTTGTCCTATTAGTACCTCCTAAAAATAATCATGCTTAAATAGCTTTTTTTTTTTTTGCATGTGGAAAGCTTAATTAAAATGAAGCAACTAAGGGCAGGGGAATCTGTATGTAGCAGTTAGAGAGGGAAAAAGGTTAATTTTCTTAATATCATAGTTTTCAATACTGTAGTCCATTGTGACCATCAGCTGACGATAACTTCTTTAATATGATGCACATCTTTTCTAATCTCATCCCAGAATCTTTCCATCTTTCTAGTTTTGCACTGATATTCTCTGACACTGTATCCTTTACAATAGAATCATAAATTGACTATAGGAACTGCAAATTTCTCACTGGAAATGTGTTCCTGACCTTCTTGGTGTCCTTGGGGGCTTTTTAGCAGAGTAGGAAAATCTCATCACTAGGGATGAGTCTAACCCCCTTGCTAAAAAATAATCATAATAATAACAGGAATAGTTGGCTTATTCTGTTCAGGCCACTATAACAAAATACCATAAGCTGAGTGTGTTATATACAACAAGCATTTATTTCTCACAGGCTGAAAAGTCCACGATCAAGGTGCCAGCATATTCAATATTTGGTGAGGCACACTTCCTATACTTGGTGCCTTGTTGCTGTGTTTTCACATAATGCCAGGGGTGAATAAGCTCCCTTGGGCCTCTCTTACAAAGGCCCAGTCATGAGGACAAATTCCAGTCATGGGGGCTCCACCCTCATGACCTAACCACCCTCCAGAAGTCCCTACATGAAATACCATCACCTCGGGGGTTAAAATTTCAACATAGGAGTTTTGGGGACACACAGAAATTCAGACCACAGCAATAGGAAGCTATTAGGAATTGGCCAGACATGGTCTTAGGCAGTTCATCAACTTTATCTCATTTAAACCTCACAACTTACTGAATGGCTATCATTTTACTCCACAAAGAAGAAAATTGAATTTCTAAAAAGTTAGATTCAGTCTGTTCACTACACTACAAGAAGCTTCTAAAAAGTATGGCAGAAAACCTAGTCCCTTTTTGAGCCCAGATTTCTTTTTTCTTTCCTTTTTTTTTTTTTTAAATCATAGGTGTGTACATTAGTGCAATCATGGGGTACAATGTGCTGGCTTCGTATACAATCTGAAATATTTTCATTAAACACGTTAATATAGTGTTCATGGCATTTTCTTAGTTATTATAAGAAATAATAATAATAACTAATTTTCTTAGTTATTTAGTAAGTTTCATGTGTACCCTTCTAAGATGCACCGTAGGTGTGATCAGATTTCTGAAGGACGAGTAAGGGACTATGGAGGAATCAGAGGTAGGGCTGGTCTTTCCAGCTTCTCTTAGCTATAAGCTCCAAAGACTTTGGATTTTAGGCTTATCTTTGTTTGCCAAGTTCTAGAATCAATTCTGACATGGGCAGGCAGTCAGAATACCCTTTGGAAGGTAAGCCGTACATTTCATGTTGCCTGCTATAGGCTTGACCTCTGGTATATCCACCAAGACAGAGCTGTCCCCATGCCTTCCCAGCTCTCCAGGTAGCTAGAACTTGGTGCTCTATTCTATTTTTTCTCCTTACTAGCACTCCATTTTCCCCACTGGGATTAGAGGAGGCTCTGACTTTGTTTCCAAAAGGTGATATATAATAAATTTAATTAAAGATGTATGTGATTTGGAGAGGGGAGAACTTCTTTAGAGGACATTATTAGCCACCACAATATAATAAAGTCAGACTTAGCAAACACTGGCTATAGTAATAAGAAGAGCCCACTTCAATGTCAGTGTAGAGTCAGGTTAACCCTTAGTAAGATTCAGGATGTTCCATGCCCATGATTAATGTATGCACTTTTTAAATTAGCCTCTAGTACAACCTAACACTTCATTGCTTGTGGAGAATTCTTTTATCAATATGTTCTCTTGGCATAGAAAACTCTTTGAAACATTCTTCTGTACTCGTTTTAAATAGCATCTTTGTTCTTTCTCTTTTTCATCCTTGGCCTTTCAGAAAATAAACTTAGTTTCAAGACTATTAAAATTTGTTTTCAGTTAAAGTTAGAATTGAGATAGCATGTCATGGATGGAGGTGGGCTGACTACTAACGTATGTTCTAGGATCTGGTCTGCAGGTTTAAAGATGCAGACATTAGAATAATGTGGTGTCCAGAGTCAATCAGCCTTAAACACACATAGCCTCACTATATTCACAAGAGGCTGGCTTATAATCATAATAGAACTTATTTTTTTATACTGAGAAATTCGATTTTCAAAAGACTAGAGTACTTTTATCTGAATAGCATATTTTCTCCTTTATAGGAAAGTAATGAAAAATAGGCAAACTAGGTAAGCTAAAAGGTTAGTGTCATCCCCCCTGTAGAGTCCTTGAAAATCAACAGCTTCCTGGATGGAACCTGTTAAGAGATAACTTTTAACAAAAGGTAAAAATCATGACCCTCGTACAAGTAGAAAATAAACATGTGAAGCAAAATGTTTTACATAATTTGTTAACCAAGGATCCAGCAAGATGTTACAACTAGTTCAAAGTAGAACTAATGAACCACAGATTCATATGGAGTAAAAAAATGTTGAAATGAACACAAAACTCAATTTTCCCCCAGAGGTGTGCTTTAGGGAGTCAACTGAACTTCTACTATACAGACTTTATTTGCATGCCTATAAGCAAAGAATTATTTTACACTGCTATCAGTTACTATATCTTATAGAGTTATATGTGTAAAATAGCTCCAAGAAAATAAAAAGCTAGACTCAGATAACTCTGAAGGTTGTGCTCTGAATGATACATAGTTTTCCCATTGGAAATATTCAGTAACCTTATTTGCTGATTCCAAATATTCTTACACACTGACATCTTTTTATAATCAAAAGTCATTATTTTGAAATTAATTTTTAGAAATGATTTGTTCCCTCTCTTTTTCACTGGCCTAAAACTAAGTTTTCTCAATAATAAACCTTAAGGAAGTATCTTTTATAATTAATATTTAAAACAACCCTCAATCCGCCTTTTGTTCACTTAAATTTTATTGAGCACTTGCTATTAATACATTGGTTCCCAAATATCTGATCAGAATTGCCTAGGTAGATTTTTAGAAATGTTGACTCCTAGGCCCATTTCTGATCCAGGTTCTTGAGGGTTGGTGCCTTAGGACACATTCTTTAACAAGAACAATTTTAGGAGTCTGTAAATATGCTCCAGGTGAGAAACAGAGACTGGTCATCAAAAAAACCACTAGGGTGGCTAAATAGTAGACAGGAGAGCCTTACTCATGATTATTAGTTTGTAAATGAGGAAGACATGATCTCCTGTGTGTGCCAAAGCAGCTCTCACTTGGACGAAGGAAAGAAAAGATGAGGTTTTCTGCCTCACAGGGTCTATGTCATGTGATAGAGTCATACATATTCAGCATGTTTGGGGGGAAGCTATACATATTTATGAGGAGAGTGGAGTACATGTACATAGGTAAACATATGTGACATAAACCCCGTGTTCACTTTGGAGCAGGATTTTAGGTTTAAAGTTAAATGGAATTTGGCTCTTCACATCAAAAGATGAACTGTAGGATTTAGAGATGTTTTGTGGGCAGGAACTGACTTAAAAAGTCTGCAGTTGCTTGTCACAAAAGAATGTAAGGCCTGTCCTCTGTCCAGTCAGAGTTTTGTAGTGGTCTGGGTTATAAATCAGAGTTAGGAGGAGTTTAATAATTTGCCTGATAGATCCTATTCTTAGGGAGTTTAGCATGATTGGTTTTTCTCGTAACCATAGGAATTTAGGAAGTTGCCATGCCAGCCGAACTCTCCACCCTTGACCCCATAGGTAATTTTTCTTTTCTTAACTTTAGGGTACATCTTAGTTGATAAAAGGGCATATATTTTGTTCTCTCAAATCACAGGCCTGAGAAAGTAAATGTCATACTTGATGGAGGGGCTTGGTTAGAGGTGGTAAAAGTGTTGGGACCTAGTGACAAATTAAATATTGTATTGGATGCTGGGGGAGGAGAAGGAGTTTTCATGGGTTGAAGATGACATCCAATCACT
Organism: Perodicticus potto; assembly: GCA_963574655.1. NCBI lineage: Eukaryota > Metazoa > Chordata > Mammalia > Primates > Lorisidae > Perodicticus > Perodicticus potto. Next base: position 10,775 of record CAUYRH010132455.1, read on the forward strand.
GAACATGACAAAAGACAAAATCACAACCAATTTAAAGATCTTAGTTTCCTTTAATTTGTAATTCTAGAATCATGCAATACCTCATTCTACACCATAGAAGGAATGTTCTGATGAGCTCAGCAGAAGAGGTTGGCTTTATAGGCAGAAAGGGCTGAGAAAAGCATGAACAGAATAAAAAGAGCATGGGTCTTTTCAAAGTTACTTTCCTATAGAGGTTAAAGTAGAGGGCACTTCCTTATCATGCCAGCTAGAAACTGACTTATTTGGGGATTTGGCTATTATTTCTATCCTTATTTCTTGGAAGGTCAGATAAGGGATTCGTTTCAGCTTGGTGATATAGAACTTCAGCATGAGTGACTCCATTCTGGTTTGGTCTGTTGGGCCTAGTGCAGAAGTTCAGTGCAAACCAATGGCCTTATATAAATTTTATTTAACAAGTGAATTATTGGATGGTGATAAGGCCTATTACCTTCTGTATAATGTTTAGATCATCAAGATACTTACATTACACTAATATACTTTTAGTATAGGTTTTCCCTCCATCACTAACCTGAAATTAATTCCAATGTTCACCATCACTTTAGAAAGACACCTTTTTTGTAGCATATTGACAATATAGAGGCTCACATTTATTTTATAGCAAAAGCTGATATGCAAATATAGGACATTTGGTGGTTATGTTTGGACTCCTTTAAGTTTCACTAAACAAGTATTTGAAAAATTATAATGCAAAAGAAAATCCTGCAAGAAAAACAAAAGTCACGATTTTGTCCTAAAATCTTAAAATTAAAGCTCAAACTATTTATTATCGTAGGTTATGTTTTCTAAAACCATTTCCATAAGGGAAGTAGACATGCCTTGTTTCCAGCCCAACCACTTTCTAGAAAGGATATAAGAGCTTTTAATTGTCATATGGTCTATCTCATACGGGGAAAACATCACCTCAGCGAACAGTTATCAATGATGCCAACGACAGCTTTATTGGAAGTTCAAGTATCTCAAGTGATGGGGCGTCACTAGATGAACCCAAGAAACTTTTCTCTATCAGTGTTGAAAAGGGACAGCATACACAGCAAGTGGCAGGTGTCAGCCTTTCCCGTAGCTCGGGTATGCAACCCAGAACAGGCCCAGAATATCATAGCACTGATTATTACGGGGTTGGGGAATAACAAATCCATAGTGAGCTGCTTTCTTGTAGAGAAGTTAAGATTTCCTGTGCCTCCTCCTTCCAGCTTTCCTTTCTTGCTCACACATGTGTTGCCAGGTACCATTTGGATTTTAAAGGCTGAAAAATATGTCAGGTTCTTTCTCACCTAGGGTGGATCACTTGCCAGATGCTTCCTTCTTCGGAGTGTCGTCATATTCAGTCTGTCATTGGGAAGGCCATGCATTGCTGCCAAAGGGGACCTGAGAAGCAGCCTGAAATTCAGATATGTTGATTCATGTTGGGGCTAATATGTTAAAGTGGTTGTCAGTTACCTCAGTTTCCTGATATAATATTCTAGGTATTCTTTGGATCCAAGTATGGATAAGAATTTTGACTTTCACGTAGGTATTTGAAGATTTAAATCTCCTACAATACAAAGGTGTGTGTGCCATATCTATTTATGGATTTATTTTATCTTTATTCTCTATTCTAATCCTATAATTTACTGTTTATAAAACTCTTCTTTGTGCATACCATTCACTCAGCACTTGCTGTGCATAGTGATCAGGGCATTCATCAGGGTATTGGATTTAACTGTATGTGTATGTCTGTTACCTCCACAGAAGCAACCTGGTTCTATTCATTTTTATAACCTCACTACCTCACCCAGTGCTTAGTACATATTTGAGTTAAATTGAATTTATTTCCTACTTCCTTAAGGGATGAGTCAAAAGTCCTTAGCCTGGTAATCAAATCATTATTTAATTCCTCACCTTGTTATCCTTTGATTACCTACTTATAACCAATATGTTAAACAAGAAGGACCTAGGGAATGGAATCATAAAGCAATTTTAGTTTTGCTTCCTTTATCCTTTAATCCTGTTCTATGAAGTTATTTTTTTTCTTTTGTCCTTGGAGTTTTTTAGCTGCTCTTTGATAGTACAAGTTCCTATAGCTACTTCGGGTTGCAGAATACAAGCTCAATTCAGTAATTAAGATGTTTGGTGCCATATTATGAAGCATTGAACTTAGACCTAGTGCAGGCAGGAAGTCTGGAGCCAGAGAATGGTGCTTGATTGGCTTTTCCTGCCCCTCTCAGGTTGCTAAACATGGTTTCTGACTCCTACAGAGTAAAAATAAAGAGGAAAGGAGGCAAGAAAATTCTTCCTTGTCTGTATTGCCAGAGTGATCTAGCCTTGGTGTACTCAGTTGACAGGGATGGAAAGTTGATGAATTTTATCTATTCTTGTAGGCTATTTGGTTCTTTCTGATCTCTTAGGAATCTGGAAATGCCTCCAGCTGCTTACTGCCAAGATATGTTTGCCTCTTTTAGTGGTCTCTTTTGTAGGATTGAAGCAATGCCATGATAGCTCATGCTCATGCGTAGATGACATTTGGTCTCTGAGAAACACTTCTGCATTATCCTTTGTGACAAAGAGTTCAGATCCACCCCCAGTAAGTCCCTTAACTAGAAGAAATTAGCCCCCAGTCCAACTGTCATCCTTCAGATTTTGAGTGTGAGTTAAACATCAAACTGTTGAGGATTAAAGTATTCCATTCGATGATCTATTTTTCAGGTGTCCTTCCATATTCCACTCCTATTCAGCCTGGTCCAACCAGGAGAAAGAAACCACACCAGCAACTTGAATAGTGTTAATATAAAATAATGAAAATTAAAGAATTATTAAATAAAAAGTTCTTAACTACTAAAAAGATGAAAAGATAATTCAGGAACAGTCTGGAGTCTGGCCGTTGTTAAGGTGCAGCAGCGAGTCTGGCAGGAAGATACCAGTGGCGGTGATGGCAGAGTGCCTTCAGTTTTAAAAAGTTGCTGGATCAATGCGAGAACCAGGAGCTTGAGGCTCCTGGAGGAATTGCTACACCCCCAGTGTATGGTCGACTTCTAGCTTTATATTTGCTCCATAATATCATGAATAATTCAAGATATCTTTGGATACCTGCTTATAAAATCTGCAAATTCTGAACTTGGAGAAATCTGG
>CAUYRH010132456.1:0-14407 GCA_963574655.1 Perodicticus potto
AGTAGCTGGGATTACAGGCGCCTGCCACAACGCCCTGCTATTTTTCTGTTTTTGCACTTCGGTCGAGGCTGGGTTTGAACCTGCCACCTTTGGTATATGGGGCCGGTGCCCTACTCAATGAGCCACAGGCGCCACCCAACACATTTGTGTACTTTTTAAAGTCTCGAAACTATTATTATTATATTTTTTGTTTTTTAGAGACAGGGTCTTGTTCTGTTGCTCAGGCTGGAGTGTAGTGTTGCTCCAGGGCTCAGGTGATCCTCTGCCTGAGCTTCCTGAGTAGCTGGAATTACAAGCATGTGCCACCTTGCCCAGCTATTTTAAAAAAATTTTGTAGAGGCTCAGCGCCTGTGGCTCGAGCAGCTAAGGTGCCAGCCACTACACCTGAGCTGGCGGGTTCGAATCCAGCCTGGGCCCACCAAACAACAATGACGGCTGCAACCAAAAAATGGCCGGGCGTTGTGGCGGGCGCCTGTAGTCCCAGCTACTTGGCAGGAGACTCGCTTGAGCCCAGGAATTGGAGGTTGCTCTGAGCTGTGATGTCACAGCACTGTATCCAGGGTGACAGCTTGAGGCTCTGTCTCAAAAAAAAAAAATTTTTTTTTGTAGAGATTGGTCTCACCATGTTGCCCAAGGTGGTCTTGAACTCCTGGCCTCAATGGATCCTCCTACCTCGGCCTCCAAAAACTCTGGGATTATGGGCATAAGCCACCATACCTGGCTGGCCTCAAAATTATTTAATGTGGGGCCTGTGGCTCATCGAGTAGGGCGCTGGCCCCATGTACCGAAGGTAGCGGGTTCAAACCCGGCCTCGGCGAACTGCAAAACAGAAAAATAGCCGGGTGTTGTGGTGGGCACCTGTAGTCCTAGCTACTCAGGAGGCTGAGGCAAGAGAATCGTCTAAGCCCAGGAGCTGGAGGTTGCTGTGAGCTGTGTGACGCCTCGGCACTCTACCGAGGGCGATAAAGTGAAACTCTGTCTCTACAAAAAAAAAAAAAATTGTTTAATGTGTGCGCATGTTAATAAATGCACAGAGAAAGGACTGGAATGATACAGTACAATGGGCTCGGTGCCTATGGCTCAACGGGCCAAGGCGCCAGCCACATACACCTGAGCTGGTGGGTTCGAATCCAGCCTGGGCCCGCCAAACAACAATGACGGCTGCAACCAAAAAAAAAAAAAAATGGCCGGGCGTTGTGGCGGGCACCTGTGGTCCCAGCTACTTGGGAGGCAGAGGCAAGATACTTGCTTAAGCCCAGGAATTGGAGGTTGCTCTGAGCTGTGAGGCCACGGCATTCTATCCAGGGTGACAGCTTGAGGCTCTGTCTCAAAAAAAAAAAAAAAAAAGATACAGTACAATGATAACCATGGCAGCCTCTGGAATGAGGGACAACTGCTACATAGTATTGATATCTGAATGTTAGTACTGTGACTGTTAAAAAGAATATCTTGATATTAATGGTAACAATTATAGCTATGGATCTGGGAGTATTTACTCTATGTCAAGCACCATCTTTGGAGCAAGAGGACATGGATGCTAATATTACCCCCATTCTACAGAGGGGTAGAGGACAGTCAGTTATAGCACTTAAGCGCCTGAATGGGGGGGCACTGTGTGTGTGACACACCTCCTGGGGTTGGAACACTATTAGTAGAGGGACTTCACCCAACAAACGCAAGCAGCGTAACCTGGCTCATTGTACCCTCAACAATTCCTCAACAATTTTTTTTTTTTAAAAAAGCCTGAATCAGGAGCCAGATGGGCCTGGATTTAAATCTTGGCTCTTCCACTTCCTAGCCGTGTGACCTGGGGCAAATTACTTGAGCTCCCTGTGCCTGAGTTTCCCCATCAGCAAAAAAGGAGATAATGATAGAACATAACTCATAACATATAGAAAGTGCTCAATAGGCTCAGCGCTCATAGCACAGTGGTTACAGCACCAGCCACATACAATGAGGCTGGCGGGTTCAAAACCAGCCCAGGCCAGCTAAAACAACAATAACAAGTGCAACAAAAAATAGTCAGGTATTGTGGCAGGTACATGTAGTCCCAGCTTCTTGGGAGGCTGAGGCAAGAGAATTGCTTAAGCCCAAGAGTTTGAGGTTGCGGTAAGCTGTGAGGCCACAGCACTCTACCAAGGATAACAAAGTGAGACTCTGTCTCAAAAAGAAAGAAAGAAAGTGCTCAGTAAAACGGGCTGTTATTATGACTTATATTTACATGCGGTGTATTTTCACCCCAGGAGAGCATAACTATGTGTAGCGTATATTAAGGCCGAGTTAATACTTTGAAATTAAAAAATGCTCTAGTAGTTGAAAGACCCAAGGCCAGATTCGTGCTCTGCTGCATTCCTGCTGGTTCACTTAACTACTCTGCACTTATGTTTTTGTTTCCTGCTGGGGAGGAGTGATCACAGCTTCTCTGCTGGTGAGCATAAGTGGTAATGACCTCAAGGCCCTGGTTCCTAACTGATATCCTTATTTCTCATTGAAGCCTCCTGCCTCTCCCCCCAAATGGCTTCTATGTCCTTGTTGTCTTTGCACTCCTTTATCCCTCTAGTACCATAGGTGGGTCCCAGAAGTGGGGTGTTGATGAGACAGGAACGTGTGTCCTCTTCCTCCCAGTCTGTGGGCTCCGTCTACAGCGGCCTGATGCAGGGAGTGGGGGCTGCTGAGAAGGTGTTTGAGTTCATTGACCGGAAGCCAACCATGGTACACGAAGGCAGCTTGGCCCCTGACCACCTGGAAGGCCGGGTGGACTTTGAGAACGTGACCTTCACCTACCGTACTCGGCCCCACACCCAAGTCCTGCAGGTGAGAGACAGTCAAGGCCTGCCGAAGTCATCCTTTCCCTGACCCAGTTTCTCGCATGTGGCAATGCAGCCAGAGATTCATAAGGCAAGTTCCCTGCCCTGGAGGAGTTCTGGCCTCCAACTGGGGAAGGCAGACCCTTAACAGAATGATTTCAGATAGTAAGAGCTCGGAACAGAATAAATAAGGGTGCTGTGGTAGGAATAGTGCGCTGGGATGGTGAGAGCTGTCAAGGAAGGCTTCTTGGAGGAGGTGACATTTGAGCTGAGACCTAACCAGATGTCTTTCTTTCCCAAAAGAACATTTCAGGCAGAGAAAACAGCTAATCTAAAGGTGCTGCCAAGTACTAGTGTCATAAAAAGGAGAACATTCAGGGGCCAGCAGTGCCCAACCAAGGCAGAGGAGCACAGGGTGGGCTTAGAGGGGCTCCCACGTGTGGCTGAGGTCAGAGCATCGAGTCTCGGGACCTGAACCAGCGACCCCACACTGTGCCTCTGTGTTCCTTGCAGAACGTCTCCTTCAGCCTGTCCCCAGGCAAGGTGACAGCACTTGTGGGGCCCTCAGGCAGCGGAAAGAGCTCCTGCGTGAACATCCTGGAGAACTTCTACCCCCTGCAGGAGGGCCGCGTGCTGCTGGACAGCAAACCCATCAGCGCCTATGACCACAAGTACCTGCACCAAGTGGTATGTGGATGGGCCTCTGCCGTCCCCGCCACCCGTCTTTATCTAAGCTTCTGTCTTGTGACTTGTGACATAGATGCAGAGAAGAGGACTAAAGACAAGTGTATAGTTCAAAGCCTTACCACTAATGTACCACCACCGTGCCCAAGACATGGAACCCTCTGGCACCCCAGAAGACCCCTGCCATTTTTTGTTGCCTTTACCATCGCTGTGCACATCCCCAAACCGAGCTCTGTTTTGCCTGCTCTGAACTTTGTTTTGACAATCATAAAGTGTGTATTGGTTGGTGTCTTGATTGCCCTACTTAGCATTGTCTGTGAGTCATCCAGGGTGTAGTTCATTCATTTTACTGCTGGATGATAATCCACTGCATAGAGAAATCACAACTATTCACACATTCTGCTCCGGATGCGCATTTGGGTTGTTTCCCATTCTTTTTATCATTACCAACAATATTGATGTGAGGTGTGGACAATTTTGTCCATGTTTTCTGGTATACATGGATGTGTTCTCTCAAGGTATCATCCTTAGAGTTGGAAAGGTTGGCGATAGAGAGTGAGTCCCCGACTTCAGTAGCTTCTGCCACAACTGTTCTCCAAGGGGTAGTACCCGTTTACATTTGACAGTTTACATTCCACCAGCAGTGAAGGAGAAATCCAGTTGTTCTACATGTGGGACATCTCCAGTGCCATAGGAAAAGGCTTTTCTTTTCTTTTTTTTTTTTTTTTTTTTTGAGACAGAGCCTCAAGCCATTGCCCTGGGTAGAGTGCCGTAGCATCTCAGCTCACAGCAACCTCAACTCTTGGGCTCAAGCGATTCTCCTGCCTCTGCCTCCCAAGTAATTGGGACTACAGGCACCCGCCACAATGCTGTTTTTTGGTTGCAGCTATCTTTGTTGTTTGGCGGGCCTGGGCTGGATTCGAACCTACCAGCTCAGGTGTATATGGCTGCTGGCACCTTAGCTGCTTGAGCCACAGGCACCTAGTGGAAAAGGCTTTTCATGACCCTGCAGTTTTTGGTCATCTTTCAGAAAAGGAGCCTCAACACCTGATCTGGTGCTGGCCTAAGAGCAGAGATGCCCTGTCACATAATACAAGAAATACTAGTTAGGGGATATCATATCATCAATGTAAATTATGTGCGAGCCTGAGGGTTGGCGCAGAGATTCTAGAATTCTCAGCCAAGTTCTAGATGGTGGCAGAAGCCCTGCATTGTGAAATCTGCCCATTTTCTGTGCATATAACAAGAGGAAGATGGCTGATAGTTAGTCCCAAGTACGGCCACCAGATTTCTGGAAGGAGTTCTGGGGCAGAGCTGTTTACACTTTGCAGTACGTACTTCTGCTCTGATTCCCAAACTTAATATTGTCAGTCCTGAATTTTTTCCTAATTGGCGAGTATGTAATGGTAGCCTTATTATGGTCTTTTGCGTTTTTCTGATCACTAAAGATATTAAGCATCTCTTCTGATATTTATTGGCCATTTTTTGGTGGAGGGGTTTAAGAGATGGGGTCTCTCTCTTCCTCAGGCTGATCTTGAACTCCTAAGCTCAAGCAGCTCTCCCAGGGTGCTAGGATTACAGGTATGAGCTACCACACCCAGCCTGGTTTTCCTCTTTTGTGCATATAACCTCTCTTTAAATTTAAAATTTTAATTTCTGGCTCGGTGCTCGTGGCTCAACGGGCTAAGGCGCCAGCCACATACACCTGAGCTGTCGGGTTCGAATCCAGCCCGGGCCCGCCAAACAACAATGATGGCTGCAACCAAAAAATGGCTGGGCGTTGTGGCGAGCGCCTGTAGTCCCAGCTACTTGGGAGACGGAGGCAAGAGACTCGCTTGAGCCCAGGAATTGGAGGTTGCTGTGAGCTGTGATGCCACAGCACTCTGTCCAGGGTGACAGCTTGAGGCTCTGTCTCAAAAAAAAAAAAATTAAAATTTTAATTTCCATAAACACAAAGCAATAAAATGCTATAATAAAACAATAGTTTTATTGAATTTTAAAACTAAAACATGGAGTGTTTCTGTCTACCTCAGCTTTTGAATTCTACCCCAAAGAGGTACCTATATTAACTAACAGTTTAGTAAATATCTTTTCTATCCTGTTTCTCATCTTTATATAAACATTTCAGTATGTGTATGATATGAACATATGAAGGCACATGTGTATGATTTTTTTAACAAAGATAGAATCATACTAGGTGTATGTATCCACTGTAGTTTGATCTTATGGATACACTATAATTATGTAACCAATCCCCAGCTTATGGACAGCTGGATTCCATTTTAACCTGATTCATTAATTTATCTTTGCTATTTACAGTGTTGAGGTGGTATCTTCCATATGATAATTTTTTGTAGGCCAAATCCCTGATCCTGAAATCATCTTAGAAGAGAGGGGTCAGCTAGGAGCAATGGCTCATGCCTGTAGTCCTAGCGCTCTAGGAGGCCAAGGAGGGAAGATTCCCGAGCTCCAGAGTTTGAGACCAACTTGAGCAAAAGTGAGACCCCATCTCTACTAAAAACAAAAAAAAAATGAGCTGAATGTTGTGGTGGTCATCTGTATTGTGGCTACGTGGGAGACTGAGGCAGAAGGATCACTTGAGCCCAGGAGTTTGAGGCTGTAGTAGACTATGGCCACTGCCTGCCAGCATAGGTGACAGAGACCCTGTCTCAAAAAAAAAAGGAAGAGGGGGCGATGGCCAGGGAGGTGTGTGGTCCCCTGCTCCCTGACACAGGTAGACCACCACAGAACTTGAGTCTACATTCTCTCATTCACTCTTTTTTTTTTTCCCCAAGACAGGGACAGGCTACAAGCTTTCTCTGCGAGGCCAGGGAACTTGGCTTAGCCCAGAGCAGCCAGCTTAGAGGGCCCCAGTTTGTGAGTCAGGGGAAGCCAAGGGCTTCTGGGTGCTGGCGGGACTCCACTATGGAGAAAGAAGGGCAGCAGCTGGTGCAGCAGCCAGGGGCCCTGATTAGGTTACAGACTGCAATTGCTGGCGGCAGCCAGTGACAGCTAGAGAGACGCCTCCCTGGCCTCATACCCCATCTGTCCTCCCCCACAGATCTCACTGGTCAGCCAGGAGCCTGTGCTGTTTGCCCGCTCCATCTCGGACAACATCTCCTACGGCCTGCCAGCCGTGCCCTTCGAGAGAGTGGTGGAAGCGGCACAGAAGGCCAATGCGCACGGCTTCATCATGGAGCTGCAGGATGGCTACAGCACAGGTATGGGGCCCCCTCCACGCCCCCATGCCATCTGCTCTGCGGTATTTCATTTTTCTTTCATTGACATGAAATTCACATAACAGAAACGTAACCCTTTTAACTGAACAATTCAGTGGCCTTTAGTACATTCCGAAAGCTATACGGCTACCACCTCTATCTAGTTGCACATTATTATTTTAACATTATATATATTATATTAATTATTAGAACCACTTAAGCTTCTATTAATAAATAATGCCCTTCCCCTAAGCGGCCTGAGGCGATCTGTGAAAATGGTTCACTATTCCCTTGACCCAGAAAAATCCACAAAGTCACGCACGTCAGGAGGTTCAAATCTTTGTGTTCACTTCAAGAACACACATGAAATAGCCCAGGCCATCAAGGGTATGCGTATACAAAAAGCTATAAAGTATCTGAAAGATGGGACTTTATTTTGTTTTAGTTTTTTTTTTTTTTTTTTTTTTTTGAGACAGAGTCTCACTTTGTCACCCTCAGTAGGGTGCCATGGCATCACAGCTCACAACAACTTCAAACTCTTGGGCTCAAGCGATTCTCTTGCCTCAGCCTCCCAAGTAGCTGGGACTACAGACGCCTGCCACAACGCCTGGGTATTTTTTTAGAGATGATGTCTCACTCTTGCTCAGGCTGGTATTAAACTTGTGAGTTCGGGCAATCTGCCTGGCTGGACCTCCCAGAGTACTAGAATTACAGGCATGAGCCACCTCACTGGGCCTAAAAGACGTCACTTTAAAAAAACAGTGTGTACCATTCCAACGTTACAATGGTGGAGTTGGTAGGTATGCCCAGGTCAAACAGTGGGGCTGAACACAGGGTTAGTGGCCCAAAAAGAGTGCTGAATTTTTGCTGCACATGCTTAAAAATACAGAGAGAAATGGTGAGCTTAAGGGTTTAGATGTAGATTCTCTGGTCGTTGAGCACATCCAGGTGAACAAAGCACCCATGATGTGTACCAACCTTACAGAGCTCGTGGTCACATTAACCCATCCAAGAGCTCCCCCTGCCACATGGAGATGACACTTACTGGCAAGGAACAAATTGTTCCAAAACCAGAAGAGGAGGTAGCACAGAAGAAAAAGATACCCCAGAAGAAACTGAAGGAACAAAAACTTATGTCATGGAAATAGATGCAACATAAAATAAATGCAAATAACAAACAGCAAAAGAAAAAAATAAATAACTATTTTAATTTGTTAAATTAAATGATATATTAATTTATATTTTATGCATATTTAGTATTTTTATTTAATATGATAACTAAAAATTGTTCATATTTAACAGTGTACAGCATGTTTTAAAATATGTATACAGAGGGTGCCAAGAAAAGGTGTACACATTTTTTTTTCTTTTTTGAGACTGAGTCTCACTTTGTTGCCCTCCACAGAGTGCTGTGACATCACAGCTCACAGCAACCTCAAACTCTTGGACTTAAGCGATTCTCTCGCCTCAGCCTCCCAGGGAGCTGGAACTACAGGCGCCTGTCACAACACCTGGCCATTTTTTGGTTGGGGTTGTCATTGTTATTTGGCAGGCCCGGGTTGGATTTGAAACCTCCAGCTCTGGTGTATGTGGCTGGCGCCGTAGCCGCTGAACTACAGGCACTGAGCCAAAAGGTGTACACATTTTTTATTTTTATTTTTTAGAAACAGAGTGTCACTTTGTCACCCATGGTAGCGTGCCATAGCATCACAGCTCACAGCAACCGCCAGCTTTTGGGCTTAGGCGATTCTCTTGCCTCAGCCTCCCAAGTAGCTGGGACTACAGGCGCTGCCACAATGCCCGGCTATTTTGGAGGTGGGGGGAGGGGTTTTACTGCATTATCTTTCTTTTTTTTGTTGTTGCAGTTTGGCTGGGACCCAGTTTGAACCCACCACCCTTGGTATATGGGGCTGGCACCCTACCCACTGAGCCACAGGCACTGCCCCAAAAGGTGTACACCTTTTAAGCAATATTATCTATGTATTACTTTTTGAAGTTGAATTAAGATACTATTATTGGTCAAGTGCACCTAGACATGTTATGCACATCCATTTTCCCTGCAATTCATACACTTTGGGGGAATGATTGATTTTATTTACAACAAGATTGCTTAAAATGTGTATTTTTTTTTTGGCATCCTTGGTGCATTGTAGAATGGCTAAATTGAGCCAATTAATGTATGTATAACATCATACACTTATCTTTTTTTGTAGAGAGAACACTTAAAAATCTCTCAGCAATTTTCCAGTACACAGGGCTGGGTATGGTGGCTCATGCCTGTAATCCTAGCACCCTGAGAGGCTGAGGCAGGTGCATCACTTGAGCTCAGAAGTTCAAGACCAGCCTGAGTAAGAGTGAGACCCTGTTTCTACCAAAAACAGAAAAATTAGCCAGGCATTGTGGCAGGTGCCTGTAGTCCCAGCTACTTGGGAGGCTGAGGCAGGAGGATCACTTGGCCCAAGAGTTTGAGGTTGCTGTGAGCTGTGATGCCATGGCACTCACTCAAGGTGACAGTGAGATTCTGTCTCAAAAAAAAAAAAAAATTCCAACATACAGCACATTGTTATTGACTATAGTCACTGTATTATGCTAACAGATCCCCTGAACTCATTCCTCTTCTTTAACTGAAACTTTGTGTCCTTAGATCAACATCTCTGCAACCTCTCCCAATATATTGTATTAATTTAGTTCTTGAAAAGGGGGTACTCACATGGTTCAAAACTTTTCAAATATATTTTTAAAAATACAATGAAGGGCGGCACCTGTGGCTCAGTGAGTAGGGTGCTGGTCCCATATACTGAGGATGGCTGGTTCCAACCCGGCCCCGGCCAAACTGCAACAAAATATAGCTGGGTGTTGTGGTGGGTGCTTGTAGTCCCAGCTACTCAGGAGGAGAGAATCACCTAAGCCCAAGAGTTGGAGGTTGCTATGAGCTGTGATGCCATGACACTCTACCGAGGGCAACAAAGTAAGACTTTGTCTCAAAATAAATAAATAAAAAATATACAATGAAAAGTTTCACCCTTCTCTCCATGCCCAGAGTTTCTTTTTTTTTGTAGACACAGAGTCTCACTTTATTGCCCTCAGTAGAGTGCTGTGGCATCACAGCTCACAGCAATCTCCAACTCCTGGACTTAGAGGATTCTCTTGCCTCAGCTTCCTGAGTAGCTGGGACTACAAGTGCCCACCACAATGCCCGGCTATTTTTTGTCGCAATTTGGCAGGGGCCTGGTTGGAACCCACCACCCTATCCACTGAGCCACAGGCGCTGCCCCCCAGATTTTCATAATGCAAATAGAATACTTATTTTTTTTTTTTTTTTGAGACAGAGCCTCAAGCTGTCACCCTGGATAGAGTGCTATGGCATCACAGCTCACAGCAACCTCCAATTCCTGGGCTCAAGCGAGTCTCCTGCCTCTGCCTCCCAAGTAGCTGGGACTATAGGCACCCGCCACGACGCCCGGCCATTTTTTGGTTGCAGTCGTCATTGTTGTTTGGCGGGCCAGGGCTGGATTCGAACCCGCCAGCTCAGGTGTACGTGGCTGGGTCCTTAGCCTGCTGAGCCACAGGCGCCGAGCCAGAATACTTATTTTTATATGCCCCGACTCCACCCTTTTATAGGAAAAAAAAAATCACCTTATATTCTGCACCTGGCCTTTGTTACTTAGCACTGTACCCTAGTGATCTTCCTAGATCACTGGTTCTCAACCTTCCTAATGCTGCGACACTTTAATACAGTTCCTCATGTTGTGGTGACCCCCCCACCATAAAATTATTTTCGTTACAAAATTAATTTCATTGGGAAGTTGAGAACCACTGTTCTAGGCTGGTATGTGGGAAGCTGCCTCCTCCTCCCCACTCCCTGCTTTTCCCCTCCTGCTCCTTCTCCCTCTTTTTTCCAGGTGCATAGACTTCCAGAGGATGTGTTCTTATGAGAATTTACTTAATAAACAATGTATTGGCTCAGTTTCCTATCGATGGATATTTGAGTTGATTTGTGCTTTTTTCTTTCTTTTTTTTTTTTTTTTTTTGCAAGAACAATGCTATGAGTCACCCAGAACCTATGGCCCTGTCATTGTGCGTGGGAGAGAGTCCATCTGTAGGGAAGATCCCTGGGGTGGTCTTGCTGGCCCGAGGGTTGCGCGTTTGTGGCTGTGATACGTGACCTATGCACAGCACAGGGTGACAGAGCCAGGGCACAGGCGCTACTGCAAGCCCTGGGGTAGAGCCAACTTTGCCTCTTCCTGTGTCCTCCCTGCTCAGTGTATGAACAAATGTTTGGCTTTCTGCTCAGTAAAAGGGTTAAAATGGGTGATGCTTAATTTGCATGCTGCTTATAAATAGGGCGGGAAGCAGCATTTCATGAACTTCAGCTGTTGGTTTCTCCAGCTGGTGGCCCTTTGAAACCTTCCCTGGAAAGCACAGCTCCCAGGCAGCAGGGAAAGGCTTGTGACTCTCCTCTGGGACCTCCCGGCCTTACCCCTGCTAACGTGACCCTGTGCCTTCCCGCCTTGCAGAGACGGGGGAGAAGGGTGCCCAGCTGTCAGGTGGCCAGAAGCAGCGGGTGGCCATGGCCAGGGCTTTGGTGCGGAACCCACAAGTCCTCATCCTAGACGAAGCTACCAGTGCCCTGGATGCAGAGAGCGAGTACCTGGTAAGTGACAGGAGGGTGGCGGGTGATGCTGGAGCAGGCGACAGCTCCAGGGGGCCAGGGTCCCCAGCAGAGGGATGCTGAGAGGGGCTCAGAGGTGGCCCGAGGGCCTGTCCCAGGTCATCAGCTTCCTGGGGAATTCCTAGTGTGGAGTGTGGGAGCCAGGGAGGAGGCAGCCCAGGGCACCGTCACTCTGGGCCCCACCCCTGGACTCTAGAGTGAACTAAAGTTTTGTGAGATGGGGCAGGAGGAGACTGGACAGGAAGCTCCACCCTGTGGTTTATAAGCATGTGACCTTGGGCACCTATGTCTTCCTCTCTCTGAGTCTCATTTTCGTTGGTAAAGAGGGCCTAGGAGTCTGCTGGTCGATGACAGCTTCTCCAGCCTGTGCATGGGTTCATTCATCCGTCCTGCAGGTGGTTACTGAGCTACCCCCAGACATAGGACACAGAGGCAGGCTGACCGGACTGAGACCCACATCCCTGTGAGGTTCCGTCCCGGTGGAGAGGATAATAAACAAGGAAACTAGCATGAGTTCAACCACAGTGGCTGTGCTACAAAGATACAGCGAGACTGTATCACATGATACAGAGAGACTGGGTGGGGTCCCCACTGTTAAAGACAAACACAGCTGGACATCAGCGAAAGCCAGGAAAACAGATTTTATGTAGTGACTACTCATGGGGGTGAGGGGCACGCTGTGCTTTGTTCAGATTTGTGGGTGCTCGGTGTGTAGACCTGGAGGCCACCTGTGTCTAGCTGGTGCTTTTCAAAATTAGGAGTCTGTCCTGCAGAGACAGGGAGACAGGGGCCCTCTCCTTCCTAAGGACTCCATTTCAAGGGTATGGATTTCAGGTCCTTAAGAGAGACCCCCCCTGAGCTGCAGGGAACATGTAGACATCTCATGAGGACTCCTGGTTGTAAACTCTTTTTTAGGAAATGCTCCAAGAAAGGGAGCTCATGCCTATCAGCAGGTGGGACAAATAGCAGTTCTTGTGGCTGCACTGCCCTTTCTCAGGCTCTTTAGTGGGGTCCAGGGCCCTCCTAGAGATACAGCTGTGCATTGCTAGGAGCCTTGCTAGGTTTAAATGAAGTTTTGTGCTGAGAGTTCTGTGGTGCTCACTGTTAGAACCATCTGGCCATCCAAGGTCATCCAAGGTCATCAGGTAACTTTCTGGGCTAAGACTCAAAAGAAACCAGGCCAGGCACAGTGGCTCAGGCCTATGATCCCAGCACTTTGGGAGGCCAAGGCGAGTGGATAACTTGAGCTTGAGAGTTCAGTATCAGTGAACAAGAGCAAGAGTTCAAGATCAATGAACAAGAGCGAGACCCTGTCTCTACTAAAAATAGAAAACATTAGCTTGGCGCCTGTAGCTCAGTGAGTAGGGCGCCGGCCACATACACCGAGGCTGGTGGGTTCAAGCCCAGCCTGGGCCTGCTAAACAACAATGACAACTACAACCAAAAACATAGCTGGGCGTTTTGATGGTGGGCACCTGTAGTCCCAGCTACTTAGGAGGCTGAAGCAAGAGAATCTCTGAAGCCAATGGTTCTCAACCTTCCTAATGCAGCAATGTATTTTCATTGTTAAAAAGGGGTTTCGACCTACAGGTTGAGAACTGCTGGCTGGCCCGAGTTTGAGGTTGCTGTGAGCTGTGACACCATGGCACTCTACTGAGGGCAACATAGTGAGACTCTGTCTCAAAAAAAAATAAAAATAAAAATAACCGGGCATTGTGGCGGGCACTTAAAGTCCCAGCTACTCAGGAGGCTGAGGCAAGAGAATCACCTAAGCCCAAGAGCTGGAGGTTCCTGTGAGCTGTAATGCCACAGCACTCTACCGAGGGCAACAAAGTGAAACTCTGTCTTTAAAAAAAAAAAATGATAATAAATAAATAAACAAAAATAGAAAAAATTATACAGGCACGGCAATAGGCACCCATAGTAGTGCTCCTCAGCCAAGAGGCTGAGGCAGGAGAATGGCTTGAACCCAGGAGTTTGAGGTTGCCAGCCCTCTAGCCCGAGGCAACAGACTGAGATCCTGTCTTAGAAATATAAAAGCTAGCTATGGAATGTTCTGGAGGTAAGAGCATCCTCGGGGCTCGGCGCCTGTGGCTCAGTGGGCTAAGGCGCCAGCCACGTACACCTGAGCTGGCGAGTTCAAATCCAGCCCGGGCCCGCCAAACAACAATGATGGCTGCAACCAAAACATGGCTGGGCGTTGTGGCGGGAGCCTGTAGTCCCAGCTACTTGGGAGGCGGAGGCAAGAGACTCGCTTGAGCCCAGGAATTGGAGGTTGCTGTGAGCTGTGATGCCATAGCATTCTGTCCAGGGTGACAGCTTGAGGCTCTGTCTCAAGGAAAAAAAAAAAAAAAAAGAGCATCCTCGGAAGATGGATCAGTGGGTACAAAGGCCTAGAACAGGTAATTAGCTTGGCAAGTTCAAAGCCAAGCAAAAGGGTAAGAGAAGAGTGAGGTGGGGCATAGTGGCTCACACCTGCAATCCCAGCAATCTAGAAGGCCAACCCAGGATTGCTTGAGGCCAGCCTGGGCAACATATCTCAAGATAGCATCTCTACAAAAATTAAAGGAATATGGGTGGCGCCTGTGACTCAGTGGGTAGGGCTCCAGCCCCATATACCGAGAGTGGTGGGTTCAAACCCAGCCCTGGCCAAACTGCAACTAAAAAAAAAAAAATAGCCGGGCATTGTGGCAAGCACCTATAGTTCCAGCTACTTGGGAGGCTGAGGCAGGAGAACCGCCTAAGCCCAAGAGTTGGAGGTTGCTGTGAGCTGTGACACCACAGCACTCTACCAAGGGTGATAAAGCGAGACTCTAGGCTCGGTGTCTGTGGCTCAATGGACTAAGGCGCCAGCCACATACCCCTGAGCTGGCAGGTTCGAATCCAGCCCGGGCCCGCCAAACAACAATGATGGCTGCAACCAAAAAATGGCCGGGCGTTGTGGCGGGCGCCTGTAGTCCCAGCTACTTGGGAGGCGGAGGCAAGAGACTTGCTTGAGCCCAGGAATTGGAGGTTGCTGTGAGCTG
>CAUYRH010132460.1:0-11305 GCA_963574655.1 Perodicticus potto
CTGGGATTTTCCAGGTATAGGATCATATCATCAACAAAGAGTGAGAGTTTGATCTAAGAATTGCAAATCAGTTGCCTCTAAAACCCATAAAGATTTATCCAAGTCCCATTCCTGTAAGTGTTGTACTCAGTATTTCAATCAGGCAGATTGAGTTGCTCTAACCATGAGCAGATACTGACTAAGCTCCACACCTCAGTGAAGGAAGGCCTTCATTAGATCATATATGGGATGGGGAAGGAATAGGACCACCCCAGGCACTTCTCTGAAATTCCCAATCATCTCCCACCCTTCAAGCCGAGGTCTACAGAGTACAGAGAACAGTTCAAGACCAAGAATAAAGATTAGTAAAAGCAACACTACACAGATATTTTCTTTTATGCAGTCTTATGGAAGTGCAAATTCAGAAAAGACAAAATCTCCTCAACCCCAGAGTGTAACAGCTATAAGGTTGTTTTGATGTTGCCCCAGTATTTTCCAAATGAGCATGGATAGCCCAAGAAAAGGTAAGTGTCTCTCCTGGACCACAGGTGTCCTGAATCCAGGACTTGCTGCCGGTAGCAGAACCTCTGCGTGGCTTGCATTGTTCAGCACATGAGGAGCAATATTCAGTCTGAGTTCCAACCTGGGATTCCTTATCATCCCACCCTGTCCAGCCACTATTGGTTTTCCTTCTCTACCTAATTAAACACAAACTATATCTACTTCCAGTGAGCCTGGGTCTTTAAGAGTCTCTGCTCAGTTACATTCTCCTTTGTATTTAAACATTGCAGGACTTCATATTTTTATCTATCAACTAAAATTATACACACCCATGGATTCATTTTCTTTTGGCTTTCTTTCTGGAAGATAATTTTTAAACTGCCATACATTTTTTCCCCATTGGATTTCAGCTCTTCTGTAAAATGGATTCTTATTCTTAAATCCTTTTGTTGATGCTCCCATGACAAAAGAGTCTTTGTCTTGCACATTCGCTAATGATTATTTAGAAGGAGATGTATGTGTGCCACTGCCTTCCAATGGAGTTCTGTAGATAGAAGGAGAGTTCACAGAGGGAAGAGAGAAATAAGCATCTGGATCACACTGTGTATTTCATTAGTATTTTGTACAAAGATTATGGTTCAGTGGGTTGAGAATATCACATACATCTATTTTTCTAAATGCTGAATAAATTCAAAGCCTGTGCTTAAACTAACTTCAATTGTGAAGATATAATTTAAAAGCCTTCAATATACACATGGCTGCATGTATTTGCACTACCCTGCATTGAATACATACAGTCATAACTCATTTGTGAGAGGCAGCATGGGGTAGTGAACCTAACACTGGCCTCACAGAAAGGAAACCAAAACTTTAAACCATGTCGCCACCAGCTGACTTCATGCTTCTCAGCAAGTTCCTTGTTTCACCTTGGATTCATAGTCTCCATTTCCAAAAATGAGCAAAGATGATGACAATGAACTTTTCTCAGCTTTAACATCACATGAATCTGCAAATTATCTAAAAGTTTTTGCCCTGAAAAAAATTTGAACAGACCGGGACAAACCCACGCAGTGCCTATTGCAAATATTCTCAGGATTGCTGGAATGTTCAGATCAGAGAGTCTGAGAAAATAATGAAATTTATTTTAGGCTAGTGCAAGTCAATTTAATCTTATTAAGTAGGTTAGTATAATTGAGCGATACTGTTGGGAGCACAGGTAGCCAAGTCAATACTAAAACCATATAAATAAGAAAGAAAATCACTTTCTTAAATGACAGATATTCTGTAAATATTTGTCAAAGGGGTGACTAATGCCATCATGAATGCCATCACTAATGCCATCATGAAAAAGAAAAATAATTTTTCCTTTTCTTTCTTTTTTTATTTTTTGACACAGAGTCTTACAATGTCATCCTCAGTAGAGTGCCATGGTGTCACAGATCACAGCAACCTCAAACTCTAGGGCTTAAGCAATTCTCTTGCCTCAGCCTTCCAAGTAGCTGGGACTATAGGTGCCTGCCACAATGCCCAGCTATTTTTTTTTTTTTTTTTGCAGTTGTCATTGTTGTGTAGCTGGCCCAGGCCAGGTTTGAAACCACCATCCTTGTTGTATGTGGCTGTCACTGTAACCACTATGCTACAGGTTCCAAGCCCATGTTAGAATTTTTGCTGTAATTTTTAAAACATTGATCAGCACCTTATAGTTTTTATTCTTTTTATTTGATGACGAGATGCTCTTGAGCTCCAGTATTTTTTTGTTATTACAGAATCAGGCTATGAAACATGTACTCATGTATTCATTCAAAAGACATTATTGAAGTTTAGCATCCCCAGAGCTCAGGGAACGTTGCAGTAGCAACCATAGACAGTAGGCTGGGCGGGAAGAGTACAGAGCAAGAAGGGACTGACAGCCTGTACTGAGGGCTTTGGTCTCCATCCTCCAGAAGAAAAAAGGTGATGTAAACCAATACGTGTTTCAGAAAGAATGTGGAGGAAATATGTGGAAAAGAGATTGCACGAAAGTAGGTTAAAGCTATTGCTTTATTTTATGCTGCATTTATAAAACCAAAAGCAACTGATTCTTTTTCCTATTACAAAATGATTGTGAAAAGCAGTCTCTTTTGATGAGTTCCTACTGAATAAAAAAATCAAAGACACAGGATGGCTTAAAGCCCACTTGTGACTATTGCCACTGTTAAGAACCCATTCCAGGCTCTTCCTTGCAAAGGATGGTGTCAGGTTTAAGGACTGCTGAGTTGGCCAAAAGTCCAATCTGGGAAGGGAAAGGCAGGGGTGTACTGTGGTTTGCTTCTTGAAACTGAGAGTCAGAAATAAAGGAGGATAAACTGAAATCGACTAGGTAAGAAAGGAGTGATTGTAAGTGTCTCTCCCTTAGCACCTTCCAGGGCACATGAAGAAGGAAAAGGCTCTTTGAATTATACCTGTTGGACATTGAAAAGTGGGACAAAACTTGGAACTAATTGCTAAAATGACATTGGTTACAACCAACATGTGTAATAGTCTCTGTATTATGAGAGAAATACCCTTATGTTTAACTGCAAAAGTAAATTTTTCTACATTTAAATATTTATCTTCATGTCTTATAATATATAGAGTTTTGAACATAGGAATAAAACTTGTATATTTGAAGTTGAGTCCCTGGGGTTTTTCACGTATAAAATCATATCATCTGCAAAGAGTGATATTTTGATCTCCTCTGACCCTATTCGTATACCCTTGATTGCCTTCTCTTACCTGATTGCGATAGCTAAGACTTCTATTACAATGTTTAAAAGCAATGGAGACAATGGGCAACATTGCCTATTTCCTGATATGAGTGGAAATTTTTTCAATTTTACTCTATTGAAGATGATTTTGGCTGTGGGTTTGCTGTAGATGGCCTCTATCAGTTTAAGAAAAGTCCCTTCTATACCCATTTTCTTAAGTGTTCTAATCATGAAAAGATGCTGGATATTGTCCAAAGCTTTTTCTGCATCCATTGAGAGACTCATATGGTCCTTGTTTTTTAGTTCGTTTATGTGATGTTTTACATTTATAGATTTATATATATTGAACCAACCTTGAGACCATGGGATAAAACCCACTTGGGTCATGGTGTATAATTCATTTGATGTGTTGCTTGATTCTGTTTACTAGGATCTTATTGAATATTTTTGCATCTACAATCATTAAAGATATGTCTATAAAAGAAAACTTTTATTTTATTGTAGTGAAATAAATATAGTATAAAATTTACCATTATAACTATTTTATTTGGCTTTATTGAGGTAGAATTGACAAAAAGAAATTATCTATTCAAAATTCATAATATGATGTTTTGATATACAAGGACTGACAATTAAGTTTGCAAAGACATCCTTTAAAAAAGTGCTACATACTTCATTGCTGAATATCATTACAGCCACCTTGAAGTACTCTCCTTGGGAAGCTAGGCACTGATGCTAATGCCTAGTTCATCATTTAAAGCTATTTTGAAACTCTTTTTCTGGAATGGCCATCAGAGTAGCTGTATTACCCTTGATGTCCTGAATGTCATCAAAATGTCTTCTTTTCAATATTTCCTTTTTTCTTTTCCTTCAGGTAAACAAAAAAGATCAGGTGAGCAGGAAGGATATTCCAATACAGTTATTTGTTTACAGGCTCCCTCACAGACAGTGCATCTGAACTCTTTGCTTTTGTTCATCAGTAAGCTCCTTCAGGACCATATTTGCACACACCACACCTTTCTCATGCCAAGCTTCTCCTAATTGTTTCTCTGTCAATGTTTACTTGGTTTGCTCTGCTTCTCACGGTCAGCCAACAATTATGATGCACAATTTGCTGAATTTTTGCAATTTTTTTAGTTCAGCTTATTACTGGTCACCCTGATCTCCCATCATCAGTGACACTTTCCCCTCAGAAGAACATTTAACCCATTTATACACTGACGTTTTCTTCAAGGCATTATCCTCACTTGGACTAACATGTTTCTGATTTCACTCCTACACTTCCCAAATTTAGCAGAAAATGTACAAATGTTTGTTGCTTGCTCTAATTCAAGTTTTGACACACACAAAACCACAATGATGAATGCCACTCAGCAGGACATGGCCACACCTTGACATGAGCACAACTCTGAAATGCTGATATACCAGGGTTATGAAACCTTCCCGAGTTGTTTGCACAGTGCTGCCAATGTAAACGTATGATGACAACCTCATGAACTTAATTGTCACATTCAGTACACAAATAATTATCATAATCAAGTTAATTGACATATCCATTCCCTCACCTAATGACCTTTGTTTTGTGGTAAGAATACTTAATACATACAAACCACCCACAAGTAAACAACATCATATTTGAGAAATTTTCTTTTTTCTAATTATCTAGTAACACTTACCTGTACTTTCTCCCATGGAATAATAAATTTACCCCTGTTTTACAGATCTACAGAATAATAAGATCTGCAACATGAACTTTCTTAGCAAATTTCAAGTATATAACATTTTATTATTAGCTGTAGTCACCATGATGTACATTAGGTCTCCAGAATTTATTAATTCAGCATTTTAACCATTTTCAAATGTATTGTTTGGTAACACTAAGTTTACTCACATGTCATGCAAGTATCACCACCCACCATCTGTCTTCAGAACTTTTAAAATTATTTCACATTAAAATTCTGAACCTACTAAGCAATAACTCCCCATTTGTTTAGTTTATGCCTCGGAATTAAAAATTAAATATTAATATGTCTCTGATTTGCTGCAGTCCACATCCTCAGAAAATGTAGAGTACTAATGCTAGTATTAGTGCACTGATGGTGGAATGTATTTTTAATCAAAAGATGCAATGTGATAAATAGAAAGAAGAGTGAAATCTACACCAGAATAATACTGCAGCTCCAAAGTTCTATTGCACTCTATCAATTATCAGTTTGCCCTAAGGCAATGACTATTGTCCTGCATCATCTTCTACAGATCTGTAAAGTGGGGGTAAGTTTATTATCCCACAGAAGCAAGTGAAAGTAAGCATTACTAGATACTCAGGAAAAACGAAAGATTGCCAAATATGATATTATCGCTGTTCTTAATTTGCTGGTGGTCTATATGAATTCAATTTCTCTTTCATTATGCTTTTGTTTTCTAATTTATAAATCAGAGACAGCAATAGCACCCACTTAATAATATGCACAAGGTAACCAATTGCTAGACAATTAATAAAATAACTTTCACATGTGATTTGAAGAAATACATCTGCTATCACTCTATTTCAATTGCAATAAATTGATGGAAATTCAAAGTTGAAAAAGATAATATTATTTGTGGTATAACTAAATCTCTAAGAGTAGAAAATTTTGGTGGCTCTTAAACTATATAAATACCTTTAATATTTTCAATTCTTGTAAACAAAATCACTATATGTTTATAGATCTATGCAGCTATCCATTTATAATCAATTTTAATTAATTCCATTCTTAAATTCTATGCTTGTACCGATTCTGTTATTTTTTAATTTATAGATTAAAAATGATATAGTATATCAAAACTAGTATATACTTTTCCTTTATATAAGATATATGTGAATATGTTCTATAAACTCATATGATTTTAAAAGTTTGTATTAACTACAATAAAACCTTGTTTACATTGGTGTATTTATAAAGGACCTTAAAAAAAAGTAGATTGAAAGAGGGAAGATTCCTTTCTTAGGGTTTAATTACAAATCATACAATAGAAGTAAAAAAAATCTAATGTTCTTCACAAAGAACTATATGACTATTGTCAGCCAAATTGCATTTTCCCAAAACTTTTTATAAATAATACAGACCTGATAGTTTTTTTCTCTTACAACTTGGGAAATAGGTTTGAACCTGGGAATTCTCCTTACATACCTTAACTAGGAACAACTATTCTAACAGCCTAGGAAAGATCACAAGAGTATGGCATTTTTATCACCTATAACATCCTTCACCCATGTGCTCTCCTTCTTTAGTCCATATTTCATTCTAGGGAATTCTTCCTTGACCCATAAAAATAGCTTTCTCTGAAAGGCCAAGCATTTTATCTTTCTTTCACTACCCTGACATTTATGCATTCTTGTATCTTTGCTTTCATTTTTTGTGTGTCTTTTTCCCACAACTAGACAAGAACATTATATCTTATTTCTCATGGCCACTGGTACACAGTAGGTCTTTTATCTGTGCCCTAAAGGTCTTCTTGCACTAGAAAGCACTGATGAAGGTGATAGAATTGGAGAGGGAACACAGCATAAGTTCACTCCTTCATTCAAGTGATATTTATTTAGCACTAATTTTTTTTAGTCTCCTAGATACTGTTTAGGGGACTGGAAATATGCTGGGAAACAAAACAGATAAAGTCTCTGCTTTTGTGAGTTTGCATTTTAGTGGGAAAGACAGCCTGGAAAATATGCATATATGTGTGTATGTATCTGTATATAGATAGATACACACATATAAAAACACATACATTTCAAGTGCTAGGAAGAGAACTATAATGAGATGAAATACTGTTGATAGCTGTTATTTTACATAGAGTATGTGCAGATTAGACTGAAGGGGGTAAGTAAAAACAAGAAGGTGACTTAGGAGACTACTGCCTCAGGAGGCTATCATCCAAGGAGATGGAGCAGACCAGAGCATTAGCTTCAAGTCATAGTCTGCATATGTTTTGAGGATAAAGACAAGCTATGCTTATAGCTGGACTCAGGATGCAAGAATAAAATAGAAGTGATGATTGATCCTAGGATTTTGTGTCTGAGCAAGTAGAAGAATAAAATTCCATTTACTAAAATGGAAAAACCTAGATAAGAAGCTATTTCAGTTAACAAAAAATAAAGAATTCTGAATACATTGACAATAATAATTATTTGTATTCATTCAAGACTAAATAAATTATGATGTTTCCATATTTGTTCACTTAACTCACCTCTCCTTGCCTGCACATCTAGGAGGTCAGCCCCCAGGCATGCCATGCTAAAGGAGGACACACCGATACAAAAGTGCCATCTTGTCAAGACTTCCTCATCAGGCACAGGTATATCTCATTTTATTGTATTTATTGCATTTCCCTTACTTGCATTTTGCAGATACTGCATTTTATGCAAAGTGATGGTTAGCGGTTAGAGGTGACACTGTGTTGAGCAAGTTGTTTGGTGCTGTATTTATAACAGCATATGCTCACTTCATGTCATTGTGACACATTTGACAGTTCTTACAATGTTCAAGTCATATCTGTTATGGATATCTATGATCAGTTATCTTTGATGTTACTATTGTAGTTGTTTGGGGAGCCACAAACATTCCTGCCGATGGAAGATGGCAACTGAATCGATAAATATTGTATGTGTTATAATTGCTCCACCAACCAGCAGCTCCCTTTCCTCAGTTTCCTCTATTGACACAACAATATTGAAATCGTGCCAATTAATAACCCTCCAAGTGTTCAAGTGAGAAGAAGGGTTGTGTGTTTCTCACTTTAAATCAAAGCTACATGCCTATAATCCAAGCACTCTGGGAAGCTAAGGTAGGTGGATTGCCTGAGCTCCCAGGTTAGAGACTAGCCTGAGCCAGAGTGAGACACCGCTTCTAAAAATAGCTGGGCGTTGTGGTGGGCAACTGTAGTCCCAGCTACTTGGGAGGCTAAGGCAATATAATTGCTTGAATCCAAGAGTTTGATGTGCTGTAAGCTGTGATGCCACGGATCTCTACCAAGGGTGACAAAATGAAACTCTGTCTCAAAAAAAGGAAAAAAAAAAATCAAAAGCTAGAAATGATTAAGCTTTTGTGAGGAAGTTATTGCAAAAGCAGAGATAGGCCAAAAGTTAGATCTCTTGCAACAATCTGTTAGCTAATTTTGATTACAAAAGAGTTCTTGAAGGGAATTAAAAGTGCTACTCCAGCAAATTCAAATGAGAAAAGAAAAGAGAGTCTTATACCTGATATGGAGAAAATGTGAATGGTCTGGAAACAAGAGGACACCAGCCACAGCATTCCCTAAAGCTGAAGCCTGATCTAGAGAAAAATTGTAACTCTTTTCAACTCACTGCAGTGTGAGAAAGGTGAGGAAACTCAAAAGAAAAGGTTGATGGTAACAGAAGTTGGTCCATAAGGTTTAAGGCAAGAAGCCATTGCCTGAATATAAAAGTGCAAGGTGAAGCAGTAAGAGCTGATGTAGAAGCCTCGGTGAGTTACAGAAATCTTGCTAAGATCATTGATGAAAGTGGCTATACTCAACAACAGATTTTTTCTGTAGATGAAACTATAGAAGAAGAAGACCCCATCTAGGACTTTCATAGCTACAGATGAAAAATCGTGCCTGTCTTCAAAGATTCAAAGAACAAACTAATTCTCTGGTTTGGCCTGATGCAGCTGATGACCTAAAGTCGAAGGCAATGATCATTTAGAATTCTAAAACCCCTAGCGCCTTTAAGAATTATGCTAAATCAAAGGGTGGAGCAAGATGGCGGTCAAGTAACAGCTTCCTTGCAACTGGGCACGGTGATACTGGGGAGAGAGGACGTCAGGCATCTCTGGCAGGCGGGATCTGCCCAAAACTTCCCTTTGGGGACACAGGGAGACAGCGTGAGACTTCTGGACACCCTGAGGAAGGCAAAAGTGGCAGAGATTGGGGAAGTGGTTGCATGTGTTCCTTCGGTCTAATCCTCTTGGCAGCTGTGGGTGGGGCAACAGTGGGACTGCAGGCTGGAAAGGCCTTGCCTGTGAGCTGTTTGGGTTTCCCTTGGACTTGGCACTCGGTTGAACTGCCTTGGAAGAACTTGGGCAAGAGTGCAGGGGTCTTTGAATGTTGTCTGGGGCCCCAGACTGGGCCACTGAGCCAGATGGAGCTACTAGTGTTTGGCTGTGGGCTGTGTGGAGCCATTGTGGGAGAACTGCCCTGGCAAGCTCCACCCTCAGAGTTGCAGAACAAACATTGGGCGGGAGTGAATAATCTAGTGACTGAGCAACCTAAAGGTGGGGACTGATGCCTTGTAGCCTTAGCCCTCACGGGCATAGGGTGAGACTGGTTTTGGCACACTGGGTAAGTGGATAGCCACTTAAGGAGTGATCCCAGCCACAAGCACTTTCCTGGGAAAGAAAGCATTCCCAAGTTAGCAATTTAAAGTGTCTTCTAAGCAGGCTGAGGAGGATTTAAGCTCTCCACCCTGCTGGGTTTGAGAAATCATTAGAGACACAGGGTCACTCCCTACAAAGATCCTGTAACAACAGAGTGATACTGCCAGGGTCTGATCTGGGAGAGATACCTCCCCAACTCTGAGGACAGTCATAGGCAACAGCGAAAAATAATCATGAGGTGGAATCAAAAGAAAAGCTCTGGCAATATGAATAATCAGAGTAGATCAACTCCCCCAAGGAATGAAGAGGTAGATACAACACAAGATCCCTTGCATAAGCAAATGGCTGAGATGGCAGAAGTTCAATTCAGAGTCTGGATAGCAACCAAGATCAGCGCAGTGGAGGAAAAGATGGAATTAGAATTTCAAGCAACAATCCAAAAGACGACCCAAAAGATGTCTCAAGAATTCAATGAATTCAAAGACAAAATGACCAAACATTTTGACACATTGAGACAAGAAGTTGTAGCTCTCAAAGATCTGAGAAATACTGTAGAATCCCTCAGTAACAGAATGGAGCAAGCAGAAAAAAGTTTTCTGACATGGAAGACAAAGCTTTCAAATGCTCCCAAACTTCCAAAGAAGAAGAGAAATGGAGGGCAAAAACATATCATTCTCTCAGACAGCTCTGAGATAACTCGAAGAAAACCAATATTCACCTTATAGGAATACCTGAAAAGGATGAAGTGGCGTCACAAGGCTCAGAGTCTCTTCTTTATGAGATTATGAAAGAGGACTTTCCAGACATGCCAAGAGATTCTGAAATTCAGACAGCAGATAGTTTCAGAATCCCAGCACGACCCAACCCAAATAAGACATCCTCCAGGCACATCATAATTAAGTTCATGAAAGTTAATATGAAGGAGAAAATTCTGAAAGCAGCCAGATGTAAAAAAATCCATTAACTACAAGGGGAAGAATATCAGAATAACTGCAGATCTCTCTGATCAAACCTTTCAAGCTAGAAGAGAATGGTCATTGACTTTCAATCTCCTAAAACAAAAGAACTTTCAACCCAGGATCTTGTATGCAGCTAAACTGAGTTTCGTTTATGATGGAGAAATTAAATACTTCAACGACATCCACATGCTGAAGAAATTTGCTATAACTAAGCTAGCTCTCCAGGATATTCTCAGACCTATCCTCCACAATGACCAGCACAAACCTCCATCACAAAAGTAAACTCACCCAGAAAGTATTTATCAAATTTCATCTTCCACAGTGATGAAAGGACTAAAAATGTCCGCTGGACCTTCTACCTCTTTCATGTTTACATGGATGGAGCTGCAACATATTCTTCTTAGCAAAACATCTCAAGAATGGAAGAAAAAATATCCAATGTACTCACCCCTACTATGAAGCTAATTTAAAGGTTTCATATGAAGGCTATAACCCAACTATAGCACAAGAATATGGGAAGGGAGGGGAGGGGAGAGGTTGGGGTGGAGGGAGGATAATTGGTGGGGCCATGCCTATGGTGCATCTTAGAGGGGTACAGGCGAACCTTACTAAATGCAAAATACAAATGTCTTCATACAATAACTAAGAAAATGCCATGAGGGCTATGTTGAGCAGTTTGATGAAAACATTTCAGATTGTATATGAAACCAGCACATCATGCCCCTTGATTGCACTAGTGTACACAGTTATGATTTAATAAAAAAAAAAA
>CAUYRH010132464.1:0-16580 GCA_963574655.1 Perodicticus potto
GTGACTTCAAAATAGTCATTTGTCCCATGAATAAAAATTAGAAGTTATGCAGAATCATGAACATCATTACTTTTGTCGAGTGCCCAAGGAAAAATAGGAAAGTTTTTTTGCGGAGTTTTGCAAATGCTGATGCAAATTGTCTCCCATTTCTTCAATTCTTCATGTAATTGAGGGTCCTGAAAGACTCACTGTACTAAATAAATCGGCCTTCTCTGGACACATCTCTGGCAACAGAAAGAAGGCATTCTTTAACAAATTCTCCCTCCACAAATGGTCTGCCAGTGCACGCTATTAGCTTGAAAACTTGCTCGCAGTGATGAAGTATTTAGCTGTTTCTGCTTCACAAAAGGATTTTGCTGAGTTGTCAATGTATATTTCAGTTTTAATATTTTATCTTTTCTCACTTCACCGACCAATCATATTTAACTTTATGTTGAGTTTGATAGTGTTGACACAAATTATATTATTTGAACACAGACGCTATATTCGGGCATATCAAACACACAGCTCTTTCCTTGAACTCCATGAAAAAGTAATCATGAGTCCACTGTTCTTTGAATATCCTACACTCCGAGTCAATTTTTCTTTCTTGATATCATTGTTTCCTAGGGATTCCAAATTGCTATTAGTAAAATACCAATATATATATATACAGCGCTCCAAAAACAATACACCAGCAATAACTTTGCCCACACAGAGACAGACAGACTGCACTGCCCTTCAGTGCAGCCTGATCAGTGCCCACCAATGCAGTCTGATCAGTGTCCACCAATGCAGCCTTAACAGTCCACATCATTTCAGCCTCGCCAGTGCCCATATGGTGGAACTCTGCTTTTACCTCAGGCTCACATTGGTGTGGTGAAGCAACAGGCATGATTACAGAGCCGGTTCCTCCACCACCTTTCCAGTTCACACTACCTTGTGTGAACCGTACTGCGATCTGTGAACTCACACGGGAATCTGATCACATGGGTCTTCTCACCCGTGCGATCTCCATGGGATCTCATTCCACTGCAGGAAAAAAGGCACGTATGCCTTTTTTCTTCCGAATCTAATATGACTTCAGCCATATGCTTGTATGGCTGAACTCCACTGCTCAGAGATTGCAACAGTGTGAACCAGGGCTTACACAGTACACAACATACAACATCATACACAAATGAATAGCAATCAGAATATAAATGCACTTACTATCAATTAAATTGGGTTTCCTACTCCTCAGCTGTCTGCAGAGCCAGATTAAGTTCCCATGGGACCCTACAGATTACCAGTCTGGGGCCCCCATGCAATAACACTGAGCACTGACCATTTGCATTAACACTGACCGCTGACCATTTGTGATAACACTGACTGCTGACTATTTGCATTAATACTGAGCGCTTACAATTTGCATTACCACTGAGCACTTACAATTATCATTGCCACTGAGCACTGACTATTTGCATTACCTCTGAGCACTGACAATTTGCATTAGCACTGAGTGCTGACTTATCACTGTGATGCAACCCCCCTAGAAACCACCCCCAACCAACTAACCAACTTAAAAAAAAAAAAAAGGCTCTCCTGGATTGCCGCCTGTGGCTCAATGGGCTAAGGCGCCAGCCACATACACCTGAGCTGGCAGGTTCGAATCCAGCCCAGGCCCGCCAAACAACAATGACGGCTGCAACCAGAAAATGGCTGGGCGTTGTGGTGGGCACCTGTAGTCTCAGCTACTCGGGAGGCTGAGGCAAGAGAATCACCTAAGCCCAGGAGTTCGAGGTTGCTGTGAGCTGTGTGACGCCATGGTACTCCACCGAGGGCGATAAAGTGAGACTCTGTCTCTCAAAAAAAAAAAAAAAAAAAAAAAGGCTCGGCACCTGTGGCACAACTGGCTAAGGCGCCAGCCACGTACACCTGAGCTGGCAGGTTTGAATCCAGCCCAGGCCCGCCAAACAACAATGACGGCTGCAACCAAAAAATGGCCGGGCGTTGTGGCAAACACCTGTAGTCCCAGCTACTTGGGAGGCAGAGGCAAGAGACTCGCTTGAGCCCAGGAATTGGAGGTTGCTGTGAGCTGTGATGCCACAGAATTCTATCCAGGGTGACAGCTTGAGGCTCTGTCTCAAAAAAAAAAAATTAGATTTGATTCATGGACTCACATTACTCTGTTTCACTGCCTTTAGTGTCTAGGGCTGGGTACAGTGGTTCAAATCTTAGTACTCTGGGAAGCCGAAGTGGGTAGATGGCTTGAGTTTAGGAGTTCAAGACCAGTCTGAGCAAGAGCAAGACCCTGTCTCTACTAAAAATGGAAAAGCTATCTGGGCATCATGGTGGGCAACTGTAGTCTCAGCCACTCAGGAGGCTGAGGCAAGAGGATCACTTGAGCCCCAGGAGTTTGAAGTTGCTGTGATGACACTACAGAACTCTATCCAGGGTAAAAGAGTGGTGAGACTGTCTCTAAATTATAGCACTCTTTCCAAAATTGGTGATGGAAGTTTCACTGGGGAAAACTGGACAGGTGAGGGACAAGGGGAAAGAAGGAAGACTCTTTTTTTTTTTTTTTTTTTGAGACAGTCTCACTGTGTTGCCCTGGGTAGAGTGTTGTGGCGTCACAGCTCACAGCAACCTCCAACTCTTGGGCTTAAGCAATTCTCTTGCCTCAGCCTCCCAGTAGCTGGGATTATAGGCACCCACCACAACACTCGGCTGTTTTATTGTTGTAGTTTAGCTAGCCTGGGCTGAGTTCAAACCTGCCACCCTTGGTATATGTGACTGGCGCTATAACCACTGTGCTATGAGCACCGAGCCTTTTTTTTTTTTTTTTTTTTTGAGACAGAGTCTCAAGCTTGCACCCTGGGTAGAGTGCCATGGCATCATAGTTCACAGCAACCTCCAAGTTTTGGGCTTAAACAATTCTCTTGCCTCAGCCTCCCAAGTAGCTGGGACTACAGGTGCCCACCACAATTCCTGGCTATTTTTGTTGTTGTAGTTGTAGTTGTCATTGTTGTTTTAGCTGGCCCAGGCCAGGTTTGAACCTGTCAGCCCAAGGCATTGTGGCCAGTGCCCTACCCACTGAGCATGGGTGCTTCCCAGAAAGGAACACTTTCATTCTATGTTTTTGTATAATTGAGTCTCTTGGTAATATTACCTATTAATTACTGTATTCCTTATTACTCTGAAAAATACTTGATAGTTTTTTTTTTTTTTTTTTTTTTTTGAGACAGAGCCTCAAGCTGTCACCCTGGATAGAGTGCTGTGGCATCACAGCTCGCAGCAACCTCCAATTCCTGGGCTCAAGCGAGTTTCCTGCCTCCACCTCCCAAGTAGCTGGGACTACAGGCCCCCACCACAATGCCCGGCCATTTTTTTTGGTTGCAGCTGTCATTGTTGTTTGGCAGCCTGGGCTGGATTTGAACCCGCCAGCTCAGGTGTACATGGCTGGCGCCTTAGCCCGTTGAGCCACTGGCACCAAGCCATTAAGTTTCTTTTCTTTACAATTTCAGTTAGGCCAAGGAAACTCTGTTAATATGATTCATAATTGTCAAATCTTGTATCTGTAGTATTATCAACATTTTTGTTACTAAAAGTTTGGTGCTTGTCCCTGAGCCTGAATCAATGAAACCAAAAAACAAGGACAAGTAGTTTGAGGAAAAGGGAAGAGAAGTAATTAATTTGCTGGCAAATGAGGAGGGCAGTAGACTAGCATCTCAAAAGACCATGGTCCCACCTTTAAGCAGAGATACAAGGCTTCTTAAAAGGGGAGTTTTCAGAGTTTGGGATCTGGTCTATGTTACCAGTGTCACATATCATTGCTTTGGGCTATTGTTGTTTAAGCATAGTTTGTGGTTTTGGTTGACCTTATCTCCGGAGAAGATAATCTTGTGACTTCCGGACAATTCTGTTGCACCATCTCCTCTGGTTCAAGATACCGGAAGACAAAGAACAAAGATTTTTTTTTTTTTGCCTCTTTGATTAGTGGCCTCAGGCAGGAATGCAGGTTTAATTCCCAGAAAGGGTGGGGGTGGGGGATTAAAGAGACAATTTATAATACCTTTTGCCCCTTTTCAGAATTTTACCTTTGTTCCACTTTGAGTATCATTATTTCTTTTCCCTTTCAAATTTCTTGTCTTTAAATTTGTAACTATACTTTTTGAGACAACTACAGATTCTCACGCAATTCATACATCAATTGCAATTCCATATCTCCAGAAAACCTAGGGGACCCTCAGGTACAATGATGCTCTAGGCAAATGTCCTTAAGGACCAAACCAAGAACAAAGGTGATCTGTTCAAAACTTGGCTCACAGCTGTAATCCTAGTATTCTAGGAGGCTGAGGCGAGTAGAATGCTTGAGCTCAGGAGTTTGAGACCAGCCTGAGCAAGAGTGAGACCCCATCTCTACTAAAAATAGAAAAACTAGCCAGGTGTTATGATGGGCACCTGTAGTCCCAGCTACTTGGGAGGCAATGGCAAGGGGATTGCTTGAGACCAAGAGTTTGAGGTTGCTATGTGGTAGGTATGATACCATGGTACTCTATCCAGGGCACAGTGTGAGACTGTCTCAAAAAGAAAGAAAAGAAAAAGAAAAAAGAAAAGAAAGAGCTAACCTGTAATAGAATGGAGTCAACTAATCTATTTTTTAATTTTTAACATTGATAATCTGATTATTAATTTGAAAAATAAAGCTCTGTATAGTGGTTTCTGCATATAGAAACTGCTCTTGAGGACTTAAAAAAAATTCAGTTGAACAGATTGAAATGATGAATCCCATTCTGTAATTAGCACATGTATTGCATGAAATCAGACATTTAAAAATTGCCTTAAGATTCTGGAAGGAAAAGCCTAAGAGTCAAATATAACTGACTCCACCTAGGTTGAGCGCTTTCTGTATTTCATCCTGCTCATTCCCTCCCCAAGTCCTCACCAGTGTCACTTCATTTTAAAAACGAGAAAACTGGGGCTTGTGCCCAAGGATACAAAGCTAGTATGTGGCAGAGCTGGGATTCACCCTGACTCCAGACAATCTTCTCACCCACTGAACCAAGCATAACAAAACTTCAACAAGGAACGCTGCAGGGGGAGTGGGGGAGGGGGACAGTGTGGGGTACGAAAGGAGGACTTCCACTTTTTACTGTATACACTTGTGTATTTTTAAAAACTCAAACACGTACTTCTTTAGTAATAAAGACCAAGAAAAAAGTGCTAAAAGTTTTCATTCTTTTAAACAGGTTAAACAATGTCCATGCAAATATGTTTTCTGTCTGTGCACAATGAGGTGAAGGAAACCTTCTCCCACCCCAGCAGTCACTGGTAACTCAGGGGTACGGGTGGGGGTGGGGTTGAGTGAACAAGGCTGTACTGGAGGGCCTAGGGATGGCAGAAACCCTCCCTCTCATTGTTCAGTTGGCTCCTAAGCTGGGAATTGGGAATTTTGAGGCCATTCCTGCCAGAAGCTTGGAGCCTAGAAGGAAAAGCAGACACTGCTCCGAGATTTCCTTCCTCAGGGTGACGTTTCCCATTGCATATACTTCCAGCACCAGTCTTCGAGCATGTTAGCATAGTAAACATTCTGAAAAGTTCTGCAATTTACCTGCATTGAAAGAGGGTGTCCCAAACTTACTGTCCACGGAGCCCTTTCCTTCATATAATTCCTTTGACTATCTTGAGCAACATCCACCTGGGGAATACTGTCCCTGATTTACAGAGATAATCAGATCCCCTCAAGGGCTCAAGCTCTTGTCCTGGCCCATAAGTCCCTGCCAAACAGTCCCATGCACGTCATATGAATGGGGAGAAACAAGGGTGAGGAATTCAGACACATGGCCCCCAAACAGCCACCCACCATCGGCCCTGATGGGACAGAAGTCAGTAGCAGTTGATACATTGGGACAAAGGCTACTGTGGAATTTGAGAAAGGCAAGATGGAGATACCAGGAGAAGCAAAAGGCTGAGTCACCCAAAAGCAGCAAGAAGAAACAAGGAGGCTGCAGGAAAGTCCCTGCTACTCTCACGGGGTGGGTCGCATGACCCAAACAGGTGTTTCCCGTGACTGATGTGGTTCTTTGTCTAATAATGAATGAGCCTTAGGAATAATCTCATAACATGCAAAATGCTCCATCATCACATTTCACAATCAGCTTGGGTTTGAGGCAAGGAAGGTGCATTATTTAAAGTTGCATAATTGTAACAAACCTCACCTTTGGGTGATAGTTTCCACCTGATAAAACAGGCTCTGGGTTTCAATCTCACACAGCATCTTCCACACAGGGCTATCTAAGCATGGATCATAAGAGTGTTACTTTCTGAAGGGCAGGCCTAGGTGTGTCACTGCTCTGATCAAAATCCTTAAAGACGACAAAACTCCTTAACGTGTACTCTACATACCTACGTTTTCTAGGTCATAACACTCTGCTCCCTTCTTCCTCCCCCAGTGGCCTCCCCTCATACTGCCAGACTCTCACTTCCGACCACAGGGCCTTTGCACTGCTGTTCCCTCCACCTCCACATTCCTTCCACCTCTAGGTTTCAGCTTTTTTTTTCCCCCTTGAGACAAGGTCTTGCTCTACTGCTCGGGTTAAAGTGAAGTGCAACCTCACTTCATAGCTCATAGCTCACTGCAACCTCAAACTCCCGGGCTCAAGTGATCCTCCTGCCTCAGGCTCCCAAAGTCCTGGGATTACTGCTATGGACCACCACTCCTGCACCATGTCTCGGTTTAAATGTCACTCCCTCAGAGAAGCCTTCCCGGCTCCCTCAGCCCATCAGAGTCTTCCCTCTTGTCCTCTCTCTTTCTCATGGTACCCAGGTATGTTGCTTCACGGTATATATCCTAAAGGAGTACTACTTATGAGCTTGTGTGTTTCCTTGTCTGATGTCTGTCTTTCCACTAGGCAGGTCTAAAAGGGAAGGGGCACCTATGAGTGTCTGTGATGCCTGGGACAGGACTGGCAGATAGCAGGTGCTCTATAAATCATTGCTGATTGCATATGATGCTCTGGCTGGCTCTAGGCCTTGTTGGGTTTTTTTAAATTTCAGATTAATATAAGGGTGCATACAATTGGGTTACATTATTTGTTAGGTAAAGTCCAAGTTGTGGTTGAGCCCTTCACCCAGGAGGTGTGTCATATACCCCTACATTGTGCGAGCTTACCAAACTCCCCCCCTTTTCTTCTCCCCAGCTCCCCTTCTTGAATTTAATTATATTTTTCTGTCATGTGGGCATGTAGTTATTCATGTACTAGTTTCATATTAGTACTGAGTACATTGGATACTTACTTTTCAATTCTTGTGATACCCTACTTAGGAGGATGTTCTCCAAATCCATACAGGTAAATATTAAAAGATGCAAAGTCTCCATCTTTCTTTATGGCTGAGTAGTAGTCCATGGTATACATATACCACAGTTTGTTAATCTCTTCATGGGTTGATGGGGCACTTGGGTTATTTCCACATCTTGACAATTATGAATTGAACTGCAATAACTATTTTAGTGCAGATGTTCTTATGGTAAAATATTTTTTTTTCTTCTGGGTAGATACCTAATAATGGGATTATGGAATCAAATGGAAGGTATACTTTTAGTTCTTTAGTTCACCATACTTCTTTCTAAAAAGGCTGTATTAGTTTGCAATCCCATCAGCAGCATCTAAGTGTTCCCTTCTTTCTGCACCCATGCCAGCATCTGCAGTTTCAGGACCTTGTGATGTGGGCTATTTTCACTGCGGTTAGGTAACATCTCAAGGTGGTTTTGATTTGCAATTCTATGATGATTAGGGATGATGAGCCTTTTTTCATGTGTTTGTTGGCCATTCATCTGTCTTCTTGGGAGAAGGTTCTGTTCATGTCTCTAATAATAAATGGGCTTGTTTGCTCTTGTCTTGTTGATTAGTTTGAGTTCTCTATGATTCTGGTTATTAGCCCTTTATCAGATTTATAACATACGAATATCTTCTCCCATTCTGAAGGTTGTATACTTATTGTGTCCTTAGGTGTGCAGAAGCTTTTTAGCTTGATCAGGTTCCATTTATTTATCTTTATTGTTGCTGCAATTGCCAGTGGAGACCCCAAGTTTTTGATTGCACTGTGGGTACTTAGCCAGGGAAACTCAGCTTCACTGGATAACCAAAGGGAACCTTTGGCCATAGGACAAAAGATAATAACAACCACCACAACAACATCTGCCTTTCATGGAGAACTAAGTGCTAAGTTCATGGCACCACACACACACAGAAAAATTACAATAGTAATGTCAAAGATGACTGACCACAGATCGCCAGAACAGATGGCTTCACTTTAATTATAAGTGAATTATAATAATAATGAAAAAGTTTGCAATATTGTAAGAATCACCAAAATGTGACACAGTGACACAAAGTGAGCATATTTCATTGGGAAAATGACTCTAATAGACTTGCTTAATGCAGAGTTCCTACAAACCTTCAATTTGTAAGATATGCAAATTAAAGTCACCAACTGCATTAGCCCCCAACAAGAGCAATAAAGAGCAGTTTGTCAGTAAAGAGTAATAAAGCAAAGGTGATAAAATGAGGTGTGTTCCCAAGGTAGATGTTGTCTCAAGATAGTCAAAGGAATTTCATGAAGAAAAGGGCTACATGGAAAAGTTTGGGACATCCTGTTTCAATGCAGTAAAGCATCTTTTAAAATTGCAGGACTTTTCAGAACATTTAATATGCTAATGTGGATTATGAATCTCCAAGAAGCAGTGATCATATTTATCCTTATTTCCAGATGCATCTTGAAAACTGCTGTTGGAAGTGCATGCAGGAGCAGAGCATAAAACAGGCTTCTTGGCTTTAGCAGTATTGATATTCTGGGGCCAGAGAGTTCTTTTACTGCAGGGGATTTTCCTGTGCATTATGGAGCAGTTTGCAGCATCTCTGGCCTCTACAAACTAGATGCCAGTAGTACCCTCCTGATCTGATGACCCAAATGTCTCTAGATGTTGCCAACTGTTCCCAGTGGTGTGGGGATCACTCCCTGTTGAGAATATTGATGTGGAGGTTAAAGCATATACACTTTCACTTACTGGCTATTCAACCTCGGACAAATAAGTAAACTTCTCTGTGCCCTTTTCTTCACCTTTAAAATGGTAATAATAATATTTCTTACATGGTAAGGCTGTGGACATTTAGAGAGTTTATAATGAAAAGGCAGACTCAGCACAGTGCCTGGCCCTTAGGGACATTCATTTGGGATGATACTGTTTTCAGAATGAATTGAAAGAAAGTATTGCTATCCCCATTTTGCAGATGAGGAGATTGAGACTTGGAGACAAATAATTTAG
This sequence comes from Perodicticus potto, assembly GCA_963574655.1. Classification (NCBI taxonomy): domain Eukaryota; kingdom Metazoa; phylum Chordata; class Mammalia; order Primates; family Lorisidae; genus Perodicticus; species Perodicticus potto. The sequence continues at coordinate 9,287 of CAUYRH010132464.1, forward strand.
GCTCCAGCTACCAGCAGTGAAGTAACATCAAAAGCAAACATTGGGTTCCTGTGATTAATTCCCTTTGCTGGTCCTTTCTTTACAAAAGGGGCTATTTAACTCCAGACCTCATCTGACCAATTGCAAACTCTGAGATGGTGGTGTTGCAATTAATGGATTAGCTTCTGCAAGACAGAACTAAGGAGAGGTGAAGAAGACTCTGGCCTCAGGCAAAAAATTTTGAAATTTACAAAACAAATCAATAATGGGGATAAATAATATTTTAATGAACTATTTTGAAAAACCAAAATTAATGTAGAAATATCCATGATGAACAAAGTATTAAGATTTTTAATAAAGACGTGTTTCAACCCCGCACTTGCACTTGACCTTGCCTCATTCACCTCACCCTAATTCTGCCCCTGGGATTTGCAGATCTGTGAAATGCTGAGTGGGCACATCTGGAGGTCAAAGCCTGCCAGGGCAGATTCAAAGAACACCAGGGGAAACAGCGCTCTCTTCTGGCCGACAGTGAGCACTGTTTCTCTTCTGGGGAGCCGAGTTCACCCTTTCCCACCGAAGGCAGCACTCCGCTCTGGATCAATCTTTTCCACGGGCCGCAGTGCTTCCCAGCCCGCACCCTGACTGCATGAGACGCGTAGGTTACGGCAGGCAGGTCTAACGATGCCATTGGAGCTCATGCCCTGTTCCTTGCCACCGGCCGCGGCACTGTCCTGGATCTGTTGGTTTTTTTCTCATTACCCCTGTGCAGAGCGGCGCTCCGACGTGTCACCACTTCTGAAGGCAGGTTCTAAAGCAGCCTGTTACTATCAGGTTGGCCTTTCCAGGCTGACCACAAGGCATGTTGAGGAAACAAGAGGGATTTTCAGATGGCAAGGCGCTGACTGCTTGTCTAAATGCAGTTTCTTCTTCCTTGGCTTTAGTCATTTCTTAGCTTCATCTTATTTATATCTTAATTTTTCTTTTGAAATAATTTTAAATACGCATCAAAGATGCAGAAACGGCACAAAGAATCTTATACAACCTCCCCCTGGATTTACCGAGGAACTTTTGCCATATTTGCTTTCTCATTACTTAGGTATGTATGTGTGTGTATACACACATATATGGGAATACATAATACACAGACACTTTATTTTCTTTCTGGAGCATTCAAGAGTAAGTTGGAGACTGTGATCCTGGATCCTTCAGGGTGTATCTCTCAAAGACAAATATGTTTTCCTACATAACCACAGGACAATTATCAAAACCAGATTTAGCAATGATGCATGCAATATTATAACCTAATCTGCAGACTTTATTCAAATTTCATCAACTCTTCTATAAAACTTCTTCTTCTTTTTTTTTTTTTAGAGGCAGAGTTTCACTTTATCCCCCTCAGTAGAGTGCTGTCGTGTCACAGCTCACAGCAACTTCCAGCTCTTGGGTTTAGGTTGTTCTCTTGCCTCAGCCTCGCAAGTAGCTGGGACTACAGGCGCCCGCCACGATGCCTGGCTATTTTTTTGTTGCGGTTTGGCCAGGGCTGTGTTTGAACCTGCCACCCTCAGTATGTGGGCCCAGCGCCCTACTCACTGAGCCAGAGGCGCCGCCCTGTTCTATAAAACTTCATAGCAATGTTTTCTTTCTGGTTCAGGATCCCAATCAAAGATTATACATCAATTTAACAGTCCTGTCTTGTTGCTTCCCTTTAATCTGAACAGCTCTCCAGCCTTCTCTTTGTCTTCCGCAACCGACATTTTTGAAGTGTACAGGCCAATTATTCAGTTAGATCTCCCTCATTTAGGTTTATCTGAGGTTTTGTCATGATTAGATTCAGGTAATGCATTTTGGTCAAGAATGCCAATTAATAAGATGTGTCTCACGGAATTTCTTTCTTTCTTTCTTTCTTTTTGTTTTGTTTGTTTGTTTGTTTTGTTTTTATTTTTTGAGACAGAGTCTCACTCAAACTCTTGGGCTTAAGCGATTCTCTTGCCTCAGCCTCCCAAGTATCTGGGACTATAGGCACCCGCCACAACACCCAGCTAGTTGTTGTTGTTGTTTAGCAGGCCCGAGTCGGGTTCGAACACACCAGCCCCCGTGTATGTGGCCGGCACCCTAACCACTGAGCTATGAGAACTGAGCCTCATGGAATTTCTTTTTTTCTTTTTTTTTTTGAGATAGAGCCTCAAGCTGTCACCCTGGATAGAGTGCTGTGCCATCACAGCTCACAGCAACCTCCAATTCCTGGGCTCAAGCGAGTCTCCTGCCTCTGCCTCCCAAGTAGCTGGGACTACAGGTGCCTGCTGCAACGCCCGGCCATTTTTAGTTTGCAGCCACCATTGTTGTTTGGCAGGCCCGGGCTGGATTCGAACCCACCAGCTCACATGTACGTGGCTGGCACCTTAGCCCGTTGAGCCATAGGCCCCGAGCCACCTCATGGAATTTCTTAAAGGAGCTTCTCCTAGCATTCCTAGGGCAGCTGGGTGACTCTGAAGCACAACAAGCAAATTACATTTTAAAAGCTCTTAATAATAGTAGCTAACATTTATTAAATGCTTGCTATTTGACACTACTCTCAGCATTTGTTGATTTGGGGAGTATTTTCCCTTCAGAACAATGTTGTGTGGGGTGCTTATGTTGGAGCATAATACAGACATACCTCATTCTATTGCACTTCACTGTATTGCTCTCTGCTGACATACTGCTCTTTACTGCTCTTGTTAGGGGCGAATTCAGCTGGTGGCTTTACATTGAAGCCAATGTTCTTTTACCATTCTGAAAATTCTAGGGCCCTTAAGAATCAGCTAAATCTACTCTGCCTGTGCTCTATAAATGGAACAACAAAGCCTGGATTATAGCACATCTGTTTACAGCATAGTTTACTGAATATTTTAAGCCCACTATTGAGATCTGCTCTGGGAAAAAAAAATTCTTTTTAAAAGATTACTGCTCACTGACAATGCATCTGGTCACTCAAGAGCTCTGATGGTGATGTACAAGGAGATGAATGTTGTCTTCATGCCTGTTAACAGCATTCATTCTGGAGCCCATGGATCGAGGAATAATTTTGAATTTCAAGTCTTATTATTTAAGAATTATATTTCATAAAGATATAGCTGCCATAGGTAGTGATTCTTCTGATGGATCTGAACAAAGTATATTGAAAATCTTTCTGGAAAGGATTCACCATTCTGTATGTCATTAAGAATATTTTTGATTCATTGGAGGTCAAAATATCAATATTAGCAGGTGTTTGGAAGAAGTTGGTTCCAACTCTCATGAATGACTTTAAAGGCATCAAGATTTCAGTGGAGGAAGTAACTGTAGATGTCATGGAAATAACAAAAGAACTAGAATTAGAAGCTGAGCCTGAAAATGTGACTGAATTGTTGCCATCTCGTGATAAAACGAGAACAGATGAGGATTTGCTTCATATGGATGAACAAAGAAAGTGGTTTCTTGAGATAGAATCTATCTCTGGTGAAGATGCTAAGAACATTGTTGAAATGACAACACAGGATTTAGAATATTGCATAAACTCAGTTGAAAAAGCAGTGGCAGGGTTGGATATAATTGACTCCAATTTTGTAAGAAGTTCCACTGTGAGTAAAATACTGTCAAACATCATCACATGCTATAATCTTTAATGAAAGGAAGAGTATTGATGTGGCAAACATCATTGTTGTCTTATTATAAGAAATTACCATAGCCACCCCAACCTTCAGCAACCACCACCCTGATCAGTCAGCCGCAATCAACAATGAAACCCTCCACCCCCTCCACCAGAGAGACTGTAACTCACTGGAGGTTCAGATAAACTATAGCATTTTTTAGCAATAAAGTATTTTTAAATTAAGGGATGTACATTTTTTAGACATAATACTACTATATGCTAAATACTGTTATATAGTATAAATGTAAGTTTTATATGTACTGGGAAAGCCAAAAATTCTTGTGACTTGATTTACTGCAATATTAATTTTATTGCAGTGGTCTGGAACCATGCCTGAAATTTCTGCAACGTATGCCTGTGACAGTGGCTTGGGTTACTGAGTTGTATTAGGCCCCATATTGCACATCTTCTTACATGGACTAGGTCCTTTAAGCTTCACAACCACTTGACTACTATTACTTTCCTCATTTTACAGCTGAGGAAACTGAGTCTCAGAGAAGGTAAGTCACCTGCCTTAGCTCTCACAGCTGGTAAGAGGCACAGCCAGGACTGTTTGACACCAGAGTGTGAGCACCTGGCCACTCTCCTATACCATTTCTTCTCTGGCACATTACAGTGACAAGAACCTGCCATGGTTCCAGCTTGGAACACTGAGAACAATCTGTGTCCCCATATTCTGAAACCCCCTGCTTTCCCCATACATAAGGAACATGAGAGCTTGGGGATGTGTGGCTGTAAGTAGGAGTCTCCAGTAGTTGGCATGGTGCTCCCTGGAAATAGACACTCCTCCTGAAACATTATACATTAGGCATTTATCTGCAAATCTATTAAAAAAACAGTATTAGTTCTAAAGACAGGCAAGGAGAGCAGGTACGAGCAGAAGATGCCAATCCTTAACCTGACAGTGAACCACGAATGACTCTTCATGCAAGAATCTCACTCCCAGGATGGGATTTCCCCTGCCACAGGCAGCGCCCACTTTGAAACTAGTTCATCCTAGAACTAGATTAAGATGCAGGCCAGTGTCTTGCATAACATATGGCCCTAGGAAATCAGCCCTGGAGATGTGTTGAGACAAGCAGCTCCTGGCCCTGCACTTGGGATCACTGAGCATGTGGGTCTTTAGGGGATTTGTTATTCACTCATTTAACAATTCAGCCTTCTAAGTGCAGAGGGAGATACAAAGATGAATGAGGCAGCTCCTGCCTTTGAGGATTCAAAACGGAATAATTCACTGGACTTACCGGTGGTTTCACTGGGTTGTCTGTGAGTCTGAGTTAACATTTTACATCCAAAGGCCACAAAACTGTCACAATTTTGAATTAACAAAGTAAATACTGGACTGAAACAGTCTCAAGTCTCATTTGCCACCATTTTATTTAGACCAGCGGTTCTCAACTTGTGGGTTGCAACCCCTTCGTAACAATGAAAATACATCGCGGCATTAGGAAGGTTGAGAAGCACTGATCTAGACAATTATGACTTCTCCCACTGCAATGTGAGGGAGGGTGACCAACCATCCTGGTTTATGCTAGCCTGGCAGTTTCCCAGGATCCTTGGCTTTAATTGCTACATCAGAGCAAGCGGAAGCAAACTGGGATGAATGGGTTGTCATGGTGTTAAGAACAGGGGTAGTGGGAGGGAGATCAGCAGGTGAGAGAAGAAGAAGAATAACAGTTAATGCTTATTTTAAGGATTGAACAATACTTACAACAAATTTATGTGGTCAGTACTATAATAGGCCTGCTTCTGGAGCAAGATGGCGGCCGAGTTAACAGCTTCCTTGCAACTAGGCTCAGTGAGACTGGGGAGAGAAGACTTCAGGCATCTCTGGCTGGTGGGATCTGCCCCATCTGGGGACATAGGGAGAAAGTGTGAGACTTCTAGACCCCATGAGGAAGGCAAAAGCAGTGGAGAACTGGCAAGTGTTTGTGTGTATTTGTTTGGTCTAATCCTGCCGGCAGCTGGAGGTACAGCAGCAGTGAGATTGCAAACTGGAAAGGCCTTACCTGTGAGCTGTTTGGGTTTTTTTGGACTTGGCACTCAGTTGAACTACCTTGGGAGAACTTGGGCAAGAGTGCAGAGGTTTTTGAGTGTTGTCTAGGGCTCCAGACTGAGCTGCAGAGCCAGACGGAGCTAACAGTGTTTGGTTGTGGGCCGTTGTGGGTTGTGGACCCATTGTGGGAGAACTGCCCCAGCAAGTTCCACCCTCAGGGTCACAGAACAAGCATTGGGAGGGAGCCAGTAATCTAGTGACTGAGCAAACTAAAGGTGGTGACTGAAACGCCTTGCAGCCTTAGCCCTCAGGGGCATAGAGTGAGACCGGTTTTGGCACACTGGGTGAGTGGATAGCCACTTAAGGAGTAATCCCAGAGACAAGCGCTTTCCTGGGAAAGCTTCTGCTTAGCCCAGGTTAGCAATTTAAATTTCTAAGCGGGCTGAGGAGAATTTAGGCTCTCCAACCTGAGAGGTTTGAGAAATCATTAGAGACCTCCAGTTTCCGTTTCATACAGCCGTATCAGCATTGTGATTAACAAATCATATACCAGAAGATCACCTGTTGCCCAGACAATATTCAGCAAAATATATATACTGCTTTGTTTTTGTTTTTTGTTTTTAATTTCAACATTTTCCCTACAGATTTTTTCTTTTTTTTTTTCTTCTTTCTTTTATTTCTTCATTTTTCTAGTCTAAATATAATTTTCCGGGGGGTGCCTGTGGCTTATTGAGTAGGGCGCTGGCCCCATATACCAAAGGTGGCGGGTTCAAAACCGGCCTCGGCCAAAGTGCAAAACAGAAAAATAGCTGGACGTTGTGGCAGGTACCTATAGTCCCAGCTACTCGGGAGGCTGAGGCAAGAGAATCGCCTAAGCCCAGGAGTTGGAGGTTGCTGTGAGCTGTGTGACACCATGGCACTCTACTGAGGGCAGTAAAGTGAGACTCTGTCTCTATAAAAATAAATAAATAAATAAATAAATAAATAAATAAATAAATAAAATATAATTTTCCATTGTTGCCTTTTTCAACAATTAGAACTTCATTTTTTGCTAGTGTTTCTACCCTTATTATTTGGTTTTTTCCCCCAATTTTATCCCATTAAGTTTTTGGTTTGCTTGTTTTGGTTTGATTTATTGCATTTTTATCTTTCCTCTCTACTTGGGGTACTGTGTCCAAACAAGCTGGCAAAGATCTGCTGACCAAACCACCCAACCCAGCCCCCCCAGGGGTTGGGGGTTCTTAAGGTTGGGTCAAAGTACCCTACTGTACACCTATATTGCTCCTGTCCCCGTCTGTGCCTCTCTTCTTTTTGTCAGTAATCACTTCTACCCACCCCCTCTCCTTTCTTCTTTTTTTTCTTTTTTTCTTTCTTTCTTTCCTTCTTGCTCTTCAGTCTTCTCATCCTTCTGGTCCTGTACCAAAAGGACTCATCAAAATCCTAGTCCAGAGGCACAGCAACTTAAAGAGCAGGAGGAAGTGAAAGGAAAATTAGGGCAAGGAAACATAAATGAAATCACTCATGAGGAAGAATCAGCAGTACTATAATAGGCCTATTTCACAGAGATATAAAGTGAGACCCAGTGAGAGGGAACAACTAATCATGAGTGTCCACTCTGTAAATGGCATAGTCAGGCAGACCCTTGA
>CAUYRH010132465.1:0-14704 GCA_963574655.1 Perodicticus potto
GCTCAACTCCACCCTTGTAGTGCAGCAGCAATGTTGTGTCTCAATAAAACTGTATTTGCACGCACTGAAATTTGTATTTCATATTGTTTTCGCGTGTTACGAAAAATTCTTATGCTCTTAGCCCCATCCCCAACCATGCAGGCAAACAAATGTATCCTCAGGTTTCCAGGACACACAAAAATAGGCAGTAGGGTATTAGTTTGTTCACTGATTTGGAAGATTGTCTCCTCTCTTCAAATCCTCCCTAGTAACTTATTTGTAGAAAAGCATAAATACTGTCCTCTTAGCAGAAAATATAACAAAGATTCTGGAAAACAATAGGTGACAGCGGGCTCAGCGCCTGTAGCTCAACGGGCTAAGGCGCCAGCCACGTACACATGAGCTGGCGGGTTCGAATCCAGCCCGGACCCGCCAAACAACAATGGTGGCTGCAAACAAAAAATGGCCGGGCGTTGTGGCGGGCGCCTGTAGTCCCAGCTACTTGGGAGGCGGAGGCAAGAGACTCGCTTGAGCCCAGGAATTGGAGGTTGCTGTGAGCTGTGATGCCACCGCACTCTATCCAGGGTGACAACTTGAGGCTCTGTCTCAAAAAAATAAATAAATAAATAAATAAAAATAATTAAAAAAAAAAGTTCTCTTTAAAAAAAAAAAAAAATTTGAACATACTTGCACGTGAGTTTTACGTTACCTTAAGAATGTGTCTGAATTATCCCTACTTGCTAGATATGCAAGCACGTACACATCACTGTATGCTTGACTTTGAGGCTATGTGTTGTCTATATTTGCCTTTTTGTGTAAAACAGCCCACCTTTCTTTGTACCCAGAAAGGAAAGAACTGGAGAGGTGAGGCTGGGGCAGCAGATAGAGGAGAGGATCAACATAGTTTGAAGTTGCATATACCCCCAAATTCACCACTATACAAGTAATCTGTGTAATAAACCCACTGTACTCCATAAATACATTGAGATAATTTAAAAATGTAAAATGTTGGTTTAACCGTGAAAAAAATAAAGTTGCATATACCTATGGAAAAGTTATGAGAAATAATGTTAATTCTTGAATAGGATGTTTGTGAAAGAAGCATATTCTTATTTTCCCTTTCCAAGTGAGTGATATAGTTAAGTAGGTTTTATTTTTGTTGTGAAGAGATATACATATTTACCAGCAGAGGGCACCGTTGTGAGTTGCAGATTCAAGAGAGGAAGGAATTTGTAGGAAGACCCTTAGAGACTAGTGTTTGCAGAATACTGGTCTGGCTTTTCTTTTTTCTCTTTTCCCTTTTTCCTTCTCTTTTCTTTTTCTTCTTTTCTCTTTTTTCTTCTCCCCTTCCCCTTCTCCCTCCCTTCTCTCCTTTTCCCCTACCTCTTCCTCTCCCGCCCCCCCTCTCTTTTTTTTTTTTTTTTGCAGTTTTTGGCTGGGGCTGGGTTAGAACCTGTCATCTCCAGCATACGGGGCTGGCGCTCTACTCCTTTGAGCCACAGGCACCGCCCCATCTCTCCCCCTCCTTTTCCCCTCCCCTCCTTCCCCTCTCCCCTTCATTCCCTTCCCCTCTTCTCCCTTTCCCCTCCCCTCCTCTCCCTTTCTCTCCTCCCCTTCCCTACTCTCCCTTTCTCTCCTCCCCTCCCCTCCCCTCCTAATTTTCCCCAAGCACAATCTCTGGCTAGGTCTGGTTGGTAAGCTAAGTAACCAGAGGAGTCTAGGTAGAAAGGGGTTATTATAATAGGTATTTGGATGCCAGCTTGTGTGTAACATCTTCAGGGGTTGAAATACTATTATTCCTCTCCAGGAGTTAGGTGAAAAAGGCTTTTGACTGGGAATCTGAGGGTCTGGTTCTATAAGCATGGCCTTCTGGGTGGTTTGGAGCCAGTTGTTTTTTCTTTCTGTCTCAATTGGCTTATTCTAAAATGGAAGTAGTAAGATAGGGTTATTGCCTGCCTTGCGCACAGTAAGTGATAATGGGCTTTGCAAAAGGTTCGGTGGTTCAAATACCAGCTTCACCATTTAATACCTACAGAGCCTTGGTATATAATTCTCAGAACTTAAGTTTCTTTGCATTTAAAAAAAATTTTCTTTCTTGGGCAGCGCCTGTGCCTCCAGGAATAGGGTGTCAGCCCCACATACCAGGGGTGGCGGGTTCAAGCCCGGCCCCGGCCAAAACTGCCAAAAAAAAAAATTTTATTTCTTTTGCATTTAAAATGGAAATAGCCCCTTCTCAGACCTGTGAAGATTAAATGAGAAGGGTACATGTGAAGAGTGGAGTGCAAGGTCAGTCCCAGAATGGGAGCTGCTATCACTATTCAGGAGACATTATCTTGAATCAAAGGAGATGATTCATATGAAATGCTTTGTAAGCTTAAAAATGCAACACAAATGCCATGGGTGATTATATACTCTGAAATCTACTTAAGGCATGGATTCTTTTACCCTTAAGAGGAAGAGTCCTGACGGAAGTCAGGCATTCCCCTGAATAAGGTGCTATTCTATTTACCTTTGACTTTTTCGGGCATTAAGTTTCTTTTCAATTTCTGCCTGGCTTTCTTAGGGCACTCCAAACAGTTATAGGGAGAGTCCACTTGGTGAGTAATCCAGAATATGAGGGGAAGTTTTGGTGTTACAAGTGTGAGTGGTACTTAATTTAGCTTTGGCCTGGTCTAGTCCTTGCTTTCCTGTTCATAATAGTAACCGCTGGAGATGTGAAAATGGCTCCAGGAGAGGACCTAACCTGGTTAAATTTCTTCTTGATCCCAGGACCAACGCCTCATGGAGCTATATTTTGAAAGAATGGGCATAGATGATGAAAATATAGCTAATGGTTACTGGGTGCTTATATAAGCCAGGTTCTCTGCTCAGTGTTTTACATACTTTCATTCAAAGCTAACAACCATGTAGGTAGGTATTATTATTTTTACCTTTTTACAGATGAGAAAATTGAGGCTTGTACAGTAACATACCTAGTGTTGTGTTTTTAGTAAGTATATTTGGACCCTGTTATATTGATCTAAGCTGTTTTTATTATTCTGAGTGGTCCTTGCATTAAGCTATATGAGTCACCTATGAAGTTCATTAAAATTCTTGCTTTTCGGATCCTGATTCTGTAGGTGTGAGGTAGAGCCTGACCCTGAGGTGGTTTGTTTTTTCATTTTTCCATATTTATTGAGGTATAATTTACATAAAATTTACCTATTTTTTTGTGTGTTCATTTTTTCTTATTTCAGAATATTAAGGGAGGGGTACAAATGTTTTTGTCTATAGGGATCACTTTTGTAATGTTTGAGTCATGGCTGTACGTGAATAGTGTTCCCTGTACCTGTTAGGTTTTTGCCCATCCCCTCATTCCCTTCTTTCCTGCTTGATTTCCACTCAGTCATACTTTTCTCTGTACACATGCATGTTTATCAGTTCTAATTTAATAGTGAGTACATGAGATATTTGTTTTTCCATTTTTTAGATACCTCACTTAGGATAATGGTCTCCAGTTCCATTGAAATTGTTGCAAAAGGCATTAATTTATCCTTTTTATGGCTGAGTAGTACTCCATGGTATGCATACAACACATTTTTTCAGTCTGCTCATGAATTGATGGGCACTTGGGTTGAGCCCACATTTTTGCAATTGCGAATTGTGCTGCAGTAAACAATTTAGCGCAGATGTCTTTTTGATAAAATGACTTCTTTTCCTTTGGCTAGATACCCAGTAGTGGGATTGCTGGATCAAATTATAGGTTCTGCTTTCAGTTCTTTAAGGAATCTCCATACTGGTTTCCACAGAGGTTGTACTATTTTGTGGTCCCACAGTATATAAACCTTCCTTTTTCTACACTCTACAACAGTATCTATGTTTCTAGATTTTTTAATAAAAGCCATTCTAACAGGGATAAGGTAATATTTCACTGTGGTTTTAATTTGCATCTCAAGGAAGTAAAAAAGGAGAAACCAATCCCAAAGACAGCAGAAGAAAAATAACTAAGGTCAGAGCAGGACTAAACAAAATGGAAAACAGAAAAACAAGACAAAGGATCACTGAAACAAAACATTGGTTCTTTGAAAAGATAAACAAAATTGATAGATCTCTGCTAGATTAACCAGGACAAGAGAGAAAAGACCCAAATAAGCTTGTTCAGAAATGCAACAGGAAATACTACAACTAATAACCACAGAAATAGAAAATAATCATCTGTAAATATGAAAATCCCTATGCACATAAACTAGAAAACATAGAGGAAATGGACAAATTCCTGGAAAAACACAACCTCCTAAGACTTAATCAGGAAGAAATAGAACTCTTGAACAGACCAATAATGAGCAGTGAGATCGAAGCAGTAATAAATCTGCCATCACAAACTAAAAAGCCCCTGACTAGATGGATTCACAGCTGAATTTTACCAGACATACAAAGAAGAGGTGGTACTCATACTACAGAAAGTATTCTGTAACATCAAAAAGGAAAGAACCTTCCCAGTTCATTCTGTGAAGCCAGTATCACCTTGATGCCAAAGCTAGGAAAGGACACAACACAAAAAGAAAACTACAGACCAACATTTCTTTTTTCTTTCTTTTTTTTTTTTTTTGCAGTTTCTGGCCAAGGCTGGGTTTGAACCCGCCACCTCCGGCGTATGGGGCCGGTGCCCTACTCCTTTGAGCCACAGGTGCCACCCCAGACCAACATTTCTTAAGGAAATAGATGCAGGCCTGGTGAGGTGGCTCATGCCTGTAATCCCAGTACTCTGGGAGGCCAGGGTGGGTGGATTGCTTAGACTCACTAGCCTGGCGTCCTGAGCTAAAGCAAGACCTTGTCTTTAAAACAATAGCCGGGTGTTGTGGCGGGCATCTATAGTCCCAGCTACTTGAGAGACTGAGGCAAGAGAATTATTTGAGTCTAAGAGTCTGGGGTTGCTGTGAGCTATGATGCCATGGCATTCTACCAGGGGCAACAAAGTGAGACTTTGTCTCAAAAAAAAACAAAAACAAAAACAAAATCCTTAATAAAATACTAGCAAATTGAATTTAATGGCACATCAAAAAGATAATCTGCCATGACCAAGTGAGCTTTATTCCAGAGATGCAAGGAGGGTTCAATACACAAAAATCAATAAATGTGATTTGCCACATAAACAGAACCAACAAAGACCATATGATCATCTCAATAGATGCAGAAAAAGCATTTGAAAGAATCTAGCACCATTTCATGATAATCAAAAGCCCTCAACATAATCATAGAAGGAACGTTAATCAAAATTATAAAGGCTATATATGACAGATTCACAGCCAACATTGTACTAAATAGGGAAAAGTAGAAAGCATATTGGAACAAAACAAGTGTGCCCACTATCACCAATGTAGTGCTGGAAATCCTAGTTAGAGCAATCAGGCAAGAGAAAGAAAGGGTATCCAAATCAGGAAAGAGGAGGTCAAACTATCATTTGCTGACTATATGATCTTATATCCAGAAGTCCCCGAAAATACCCCCAAGAGACTCCTGGAATTAATACGTAAATTCAGCAGTCTCAGGTTATATAATCAATGTACATAAATCAGTAGCATTTCTATATACCAATAACAGTCAGGCTGAATGTTGACTGTTCACAATAGCTACAAAGAAATGCCTAGGAACATACATAATCATAAAGGTGAATGATCTCTACAAAGAGGAAAGAAATCACAGATGATACAAATGGAAAGACATCATACTTGTGGATTAGTAGCATCAACATTGTTAAAATGGCCATACTACCCCAAGTGATTTATAGATTTAATGCAGTCCCCATCAAATTACCAAAGTCATATTTCGTAGATCTAGAAAACCGTAGTTTTGTGCTTCATTTTAGAACCAGAATGGAGCCCAAATGACCAAAGCAATCTTAAGCAAAAAGACCAAGTCTAGTCAAACTATATTATAAGGCTATAGTAACCAAAACAGATGGGTATTATTTATTTATTTTTTGTAGAGACAGAGTCTCACTTTGTTGCCCTTGGTAGAGTTTCATGGCCTCACACAGTTCACAGCAACCTCCAGCTCTTGGGCTTAGCCGATTTTCTTGCCTCAGCCTCCCGAGTAGCTGGGACTACAGGCGCCCAACACAACGCCCAGATATTTTTTTTTTTGCAGTTTGGCTGAGGCTGGGTTTGAACCCACTACCCTCAGCATATGGGGCTGGTGCCTTACCGACTGAGCCACAGGTGCCGCCCAACAGTTGGGTATTGTCAAACTAGAGCATTGGAACAGAGGATCCAGACGTAAAAACATTCACATACAGCTAACTGATCTCTGACAAAGGAAAGAATATACACTGGGGGAAAGAATCCCCCCCCCTTTTTTAAGACAATTTCACTGTGTCACCCTGGGTAGAGTGCTGTGGTGTTACAGCTCATAGCAACCTCAAACTCTTGGGCTTAAGCGATTCTCTTGCCTCAGCCTCCCAAGTAGCTGGGACTACAGGTGCCTGCGACAATGCCTGGCTATTTTTTGTTTGTAGTTGTCATTGTTTGGCAGTCCTGGGCTAGATTCGAACCTGCCAGCTCTGGTGTATGTGGCTGACGCCCTAGCCGCTGAGCTACAGGTGCTGAGCTGAAAGAATCCCTTTTTAATAAATGGTGCTGGGGAATTTGGATAGCCGCATGGAGAAGAATGAAACAGGATACACTTCTTTCACCAGTCACAAAAATTAATTCAAGATCAATCAGATTTAAATGTAAGCCATGAAACCATAGGAATTCTAAGAAAATATAAAAAGTTTTCCAAATGTTGGCCTAGGAAAATGATTTATGAAACAAAAAATAATCCAGTGGCAATCATAGCAATAATAAAAAACAAATGGGATTTGACTAAAATTTTTCTGCATAGTTCTGGAAATAATAAATAGAGCAAATAAATACCCAGTAGAATGGGAGAAAATATTTCTAAGCTATACATCTGATAAAGAAGAGCTAACAACCAGAATATACAGAGAACTTAAGCAAATCAGCAAGGAGAAAGCAGCTCCAGTATAAATGGACAAATGAGATGAACAGAAACTTTTTTTGTTTTTTGAGACAGAGCTTCAAGCTGTCACCCTGGATAGAGTGCCATGGCATCACAGCTCACAGCAACCTCCAATTCCTGGGCTCAAGCGATTCTCCTGCCTCTGCCTCCCAAGTAGCTGGGTCTATAGGCACCCACCACAACATCCGGCCATTTTTTTGTTGCAGCCGTCATTGTTGATTGGCGGGCCGGGCTGGATTTGAACCCGTCAGCTCAGGTGTACGTGGCTGGCGCCTTAGCCCGTTGAGCCACAGGTGCTGAGCCAAATAGAAACTATTTAAAAGAAGATAGACAAATGGCTAATGAAAAAATGCTCAGTGTACCTAATCGTCAGGAAAATTTACCCATTATAAGTGTATAGTTTGATACACAATATTTGTATAGAGTCATGTATCATCATAGTCAAGATATTGAACATTTTCATAACCTCACAAAGTTTCCTCATACCTTTTGATGTCCTGACACTTAAATATTTAACCAGTTGGGCAGGTGGTTCTGATGCACAGCTAGGCACTGGACCACTGTACTATATTATAGTGCCTGCAAATGTGAAGACCTGAAATCCCAGAGAAGGAGGATAAAGTTGAGAAGAAAAAGTTCATTTAAAAGGAAGAATGATTGGTTCAGCTATGTCCAGATAAATTGTGCCATATTGCACCTCTGTACAGAGAGAGAATATGGAGAAGAGAACTTTCTAGACTAAAACCAGTTTTAAAAACAAAGTTGCTTCTTATAACATGGTTTCTTCCTAAGCCATGTAAGAACTGAAGAATTCTGAACAAAGTTGGTGTAGATGGCTGAATAAATTGCTTTGGGATGGAGATTTGAGACTGCTAGGTACTTAGGGTAAACTGGGCAATCTGAGGATGAGACATTTTTCCTCCAGGCACACAATACTTTTGGTTCCTTTGAAAGAATCCAGTAGCAACTGTTCTTAATCTGAAGCCCAGTTGGGAAACTTAGCATAGAGCAAGCAGTTTCAGGCTATGGCTCAGACAACATGTGAATATTAAGGTAGAAAATATAAAATGTAATTCTGAAACTAGAGAAGATTAGGGGAGGAAGTTTGTGCCAAGAGTCTGCTTTATACATTGTAATGACATTGGTTAGCATGGCAAAAGGTGGTAAAAGTTTGCAAAAGAAATTCTGCAGATTTTTATACTGGCTCTTTTTTTTGCTTTTTTTTTTTTTTTTTTGAGACAGAGCCTCAAGCTGTCACCCTGGATAGAGGGCTGTGACATCACAGCTCACAGCAACCTCCAATTCCTGGGCTCAAGCGAGTCTCTTGCCTTTGCCTCCCAAGTAGCTGGGACTGCAGGTGCCCGCCACAACGCCCGGCCATTTTTTGGTTGCAGCCATCATTGTTGTTTGGCGGGCCCAGGCTGGATTCAAACCAGCCAGCTCAGGTGTACGTGGCTGACGCCTTAGCCTGCTGAGCCACAGGCGCTGAGCCTATACTGGCTCTTAATAGCTATATTTTGAAACTTGAATATGTTCAGCTCTTACTTACATCCTTTCTGATCTTTTTTATTTCTTTCTGGTTTGTTAGATAAGGCATTTCCCCCCTTCCTATATGGTAAAGATAAGAATGTAGGTACTTACTGGCTGAGTTTCCTAACTAACGTTTTCTACCCTCTGGACCTCATGCTCAGTCCCTCACACACCAGATGGTGTCCAAACAATCTCTAGAGAGGTGGTTCTCAACCTGTGGGTCGTGACCCATAGGAACTGTATTAAAGGGCCGTGGCATTAGGAAGGAGAAGGCATCTCTTATGTCCCTTTTACAAATCACCCATTTTTTTTCTTGGTGAATGTCTGCACCGTGGCATGGATTCTGAGATTCCCTTCCCTTATTTTTGATGTTCAGCTTCTTGTAGTCCCTCTGACTGACCTCAAGAGAAAATATCTGGAGCAGAGCCATAGGCTGACTGGAAGAGGAAGGGGCATAGAGGGAGAAAGATATGAGTATTGTTATAAAAGGAAGAAGTGAAGATTCAGGGCTGTAGGGTGTAAATAAAATTGCCCAGCCCACTTCTCTCTTGAGACAGAGCTTGGGTAGTGGCCTCATCTAAGAGGACACTGAGGTATCAGGTGAGGTAATCTTTCAGAATAACCTCTTAGGCAGTTTTGAGTTCAAGAGGCTATATAAAGTTTTAGTTTTAGTTTCTTTTACCTCTGTGTTCCTCAGCCCTATGGTTTCAGGGCTCTGTAATAGTGAAGACATTTTTTTTTTTTTTTTTTGAGACAGAGCCTCAAGCTGTTGCACTGGGTAGAGTGCTATGGTATCACAGTTCACAGCAATCTCCAGCTCCTGGGCTCAAGCGATTCTCCTGCCTCCGCCTCCCAAGTAGCTGGGACTACAGGCGCCCGCCACAATGCCCGGCTAGTTTTTGGTTGCAGCCATCACTGTTGTTTGGCAGGCCTGGGCTGGATTCGAACCTGCTAGCTTAGGTGTATGTGGCTGGCGCCTTAGCCACTTGAGCCACAGGCGCCAAGCCGATAGTGAAGAAATTTTAACAAGTCAAAATTACAACAGTAGGTTTATTGAGTGTCTCTGTACTAAGCCCATTACAAAACATTAGAGTCTAGTAGAATTTCTTCTTAAGCAATCACATAGATTATTCTAAGAAGAAAAATGGATCATTTAAAATCATGTTGAGTTTAGAGCTGAAAGGAGACTATAACCCACAGGTCGAGAACCACTGCTCTAGAGATTGTTTTGGCACCATCTGGTGTGTGAGGGCCTGGGCATGAGGTCCAGAGGGTAGAAAAGGTTAGTTAGGAAACTTATCCAGTGAGTACCAGTGCAGATCCTGGAAAGCCCAGGTGTAACACTGAGAGGTCCCAGAATAGATACTCACATCTGATTTTTCTGAGACATTAGGGAAGCTTCTGAACCAGTTTTTGTGGCTGATTGCTCCTAATTACCTCTAAGTGTCTTGGAAGTGGCTAGGAGACACAGACTGGTTCCTGCCTCCCATCATATTTTATTTACAAGATATATAAATAACAAATTAGCCAAGATGATATATTAGGTGTGAGAAGGGCAGTAAGAACAACAAATTTTGTAGCTGACAATGTCTTTTGACATTTTGGAGGTGATTGACTATTATTGGTATCATTTGGGAAGTTTTTATGAAGACATGGGACCAGAAAGGACAAACAAAATTGGAAATTGGAAAAGGCACTCCAGGAAGGGAGAGTCTAAGTAGATTAGAGAGTACAAGGTGTGAAAGATCTTTGGGTAGAGAAGGGGGTTCAGTGGGAGACTTAATAGTTGGAGCCAATTCCAATATGACAGATATGAGGACGATAGTTTAGGACTGTGCTATAAAATTGGTGGTAGTGTAGCATAGGGCAATAAATGTATGCAGTATTTGTTGTGATAGCTTTATTGCAATAGACTTTGGCCTTTACGGTAAAATAGGGTTTATTTTAATTTCTCCTATTTCTGCCACTTCTCTTTTTATAATTTCTCTCTGTGTTCTTCTCAGTTCTATCAGGCTCTTTCCCCCTTCTCGCCAGCTATCAGATACTCAGCTATTATAGATTTTAGGAGGAGGAATTGGAACATTAACTGTAACCCATAAGTGAATTTCCCCAGGTGGATAAAACTCCACTGCAGGCCACAGAGGGGCCTCCTCATCCCAGCAATCTGGTCAGGCTGACAAACTCCGAGTCTATGGGGGCAGGGGAGAGTGTATGGGCTAGTATTTCTCAGGCTAGTGAGGAACTACCTGATTCTTTGCAGCTCAGACAGAGGAGGCAGGAGTCTCTGGGATGGGCTAGTTGCCTCAGCTGGGGATGCCTTGGCAGATGCAGGGGCAGCTGGAAAGGTGGCACTGCACTTGAGTCGCTGGAGCTGCCACTGTTCCTAGGAGACCGAGGAGCAGCAAGCCTGCGGGGGAGGGGAGCAAGTGGGTTGCTGCTTTTAGAAGCTGAAAGGGCTGCAGGGAGCTCTGGGTAAGACATTTTCTGCTGTCGCTGTTTCTGCGGTAGACGCTCCCGCGAGTAAGTCAGAGGAAGGAAGATCGAGAGGGAGGAGGTTTCAGTTGCAGCCATGCTGAATCACTGTTGCTGATCAGATCTCCCGCTAGTCTGCTGGGAGAACCGAGAACAGAGCTAGGATTCCTGGGTGCGGGCACAGTTCAGTGGCTAACACCCCAGCTGGGCCTCACACAATGGAGGGTGAAAGGTATGTATGTATAAGTGCGTATTGTGTGTATATAAGTAAATGTGTGTGGGTGCAACCACCAGCTTTGTGTTTGCGTTGGCTGTGCTGGGATGGAAAATCTGGCCACTGATGGATCCCGCAGAGTGGCAGAGCAAGAGCAGGGAAGCCCCTTCTCAAACCAGCTCCTTCCAGGACTTGAATCTCCACAGATCTGGCTTCTGCAAAGGCAGATCTGGGTTTGCTGGGCAGTGGAGTGCCCTGAAAGAAGGGACTTCCTGGCTGGTGTTCGAGAATAGTTTCAGCCTAGAATCAGAACCAGGATTGCCTTTTGCAGGCTGTTTCAGGGAGGCGTTGCCCTTTCCTGGCTACTTTCCCGGGTGTTTTTGCTTTGGTGGGGATTTTTGATGTCACAGCAGGGCTAGCTTGACATAGAGTGTTTGCATTTTCACAATTAAGTGCTCAAATCTTCAACAAGCATGCCATGCTACTGGCTGTGTGTGTGTGTGTGTGTGTGCGCGCCTGTACGCGCATGCACGCACTGGTAGCGTATGCGCCTGTATGTATACACATTTGGGGATGAAGGAGAGAAACCCAGTCAGATGACAACTTGCCGTGAACTGAGTTTCATTTGTATTGAAAAGTTTATGAGTGATACTGAAAAGTCTGTGCTTTAGAGGAACTCTTGTTTCTTCCATCAGGGATTTCTTATGAAATAGGTAACTACAGAAGGGATTTTAAATACTTCTGTTGAGCTGGATCTAGCTAGCAAAGGTTTATTTCCTGGCAGGCACATACATACACATTTTAAAATTGTTATCTGAGAATTTGATTCTTTCATAATGCAGGTTCTCAGTGCAGTACAGGTGCAAGTCATGCTTCTGTGTGTGAACTAAAACATCTCCTGAGTGCCAGCCTCTTCATTCTGTGGGTCTGCAGCTGATAGAGAATAAAGTTTACCATTTCTTTGAGGAAAGAAGACTGCAGGGAGGGGTCAGTGCACCACTAAGGGGAAGGCTGCTTCTCTGACTTGCCAGTTTGATGCAGACAATAGCTGGCTGGTTAAGTGATAACTGGCTCAACTAAATTAACACTTTTTGGAAAGTACCTCAATCAATACTTTCCTTTGCATGGGTTGTCTTGATTCTGTATGTAATGGGACAAAGTGATGTCATTAAACATCTCTATATTCTATTAGAACTGGCATGTTGGTTGGGTGTCATCTCATCTTCCTGTCTGAAGAGCCCCCAGAGACTGTGTTTCTTGATGTGATTCCCACAGGAAACATCTGGGACTTTTCAGACTGAGTGTGCTACTGGTGCAGCCTCTTTCTGGTTGCTCTTTGTAGCAATGGATTAGTGTTGAACTCTATCTAGGCCTCTGGGCAACAGAACATCTGAAGACTATTTCCTAGGCATGGGGAAGAGATGGGCAGTATCCTTTCTCCCACTGGTCTGGCAGCTATCAGAGGACAGGGGTGATGTGTTATAGGTTTAAAGATTCTGGACCAGCCTATTTGCTTGAGCAGTGGAATATTGGGGTTGAGAGGTCAATATAAGTCTACCAGTAGCTGATCAAGCATTTTTGGGCTCTGTGTTCCCAGTTCTGTGTTCAGAAATGTGTGAGTCCCTGCTCCCAAGAAGCTCTGCTGCTCTTCAACACCCTAGTGCCCCTCAGCTGGGATTTGTGATGTGTAGAACATCTGATTGCTCATGTTCCTTTGCTTTTCCTCTGCTAGAGGTAGAGAGTAGATAAGAAATCTAAATTGAGTAGCTTCCAGTGTTCACTAGCTCATGCCATAAAAGCTCATGCTTTTGTAAGTGCCACTCACCATGCCATACATTAAAGTCTTCTAAACTCTGACTCCTGTCCCCATTTCTATTGCTCACTCATATACCCACTAAGAGCTCTTTCAGTTTCTAACATGATCACTCATCCCATACATTACTTCATTCAGCCTCATAGCCTTAGCTCCCAGAGTTCCTTTTGCTGGATGCCTTTCCCTTCCTCTTTTCCAAAAGTTATCTATCAAAGTTGTTTTAATATTCTACTTTGTCTTTGGAAACCTTGACTTTTCTAGTCCTTGCTAATGTTCTTCTGAATTCTAATACCTCTAGTTTGTATCTCATAGTTGAGTACTAAATAATAGGCGCATCAGATCTTTTTTTTTTTGCTTTTATTTAATATGTCTTACAAGTCCCAAACTTGAAGACAGGCCCTCAAGGGCAAGAACGGTGACTTCTAAATGCTCCTATATGGCTGCACAACAGCAGTTGTTGGAGAGTTATTTGCTGATTAATAACTTTCGTGAGACATTCTAACTAAAAAAAAAGTTGGTG
This sequence comes from Perodicticus potto, assembly GCA_963574655.1. Classification (NCBI taxonomy): domain Eukaryota; kingdom Metazoa; phylum Chordata; class Mammalia; order Primates; family Lorisidae; genus Perodicticus; species Perodicticus potto. The sequence goes on from CAUYRH010132465.1 coordinate 13,528, forward strand.
AGGGAGGAGATTGAAACCTTTGGCCAACAGGTTCATCCTTGGATATCAGTTTTACTATCTCAGCATGGGTAATTGATTCCATGGAATGCCTTGTGGCTGGTGGAGAACAGAGGGAAGTAGCCTGTGTTACAAGTTCCCTGGGAAACTAAGGGCCAGCGAAGCCGAGTGACTGGCCTAGGATCACATGTCCAACCTCTAGAGACTGGAGAGATCCTGAATCTGGTGCTTGTTCCACACTTAACTTGCTGAAGCTTAATTGGGGCTGTTTTTAAGCATTAAGAATTTTTAGCCAGGAGTTTTCTAGTGAATTTCTTTGCCATGAGCCTATGAAAGTACCTTCTACTTTGAATGGCTGTTAATTAAAAGTATGGGCTTTGGAGTAGTAGTGAATCTACAAACAGTATGACTTTGAGTGCGTCACATTTATTTCAGATCTAAGTTTTCTGTGTAAACGGAGAAATACCAGTATCTATATTCCATGGAGTTGTGAAGATTATTTAGACAATGTGCTTAAAGCACCTAGTAAAGTTTTTCTGACACAGAATAAGTACTCCGTAGATGGTATTTGCTATTATCACTGGAATCCATCTTTTGCTATGTCATACCCTGTGCCTTGCTGCTGGGGTATTTATCAGGTCATATAGGTCCTTTCTGTATTTATTATCTGGAGCAGATTGTGGGGGACCACTCCTATGAGAAAGCTCGGGAGAGCTTATCAGGATCTCATCTTACTTAAACTACCTCACAGGGTTTGGCATTTCCTCTGGTAGGTTTCACCAAGATCTACTTTAATTTTCCTTTTTTTTTTTTTTAATTTTTCCTTTTTATAGGTACCTTGTGGCATCTAGTTGCCTTAGATGGTGCCTTTGGAACCATCAGCTGGATACACCTTTTCTCAGGCCAAAATCTTAAGAAGAACCTGTTAATTTGCACTTACCCTTTCTGTATCTCCCACGATTTCCAGCTTTCTGCTATACTTTCAATGCCAAGTCTTCCCTGTTCCCTCCTTGGAAGAATTATTGCGGCTTAATTAGTCAGAAGAAGGTGACTTTGTCTGCTGTTTTGCAAAGGAAAAGGGTCTCTGGCTCTTTGCTACAATAGTAATAGTGTCTGTGTGAGTGTGTGTGTACATTGGATGGACATTGAAAATGGCAGATGCCCTTAAGCCTTACGGATG